>QZGG01002144.1:0-44195 GCA_006409495.1 Sedum album
AAGGGGGAAGTATTACTAACACACAGGTACACATGGTTTGAGGGGGAATGCCAAGTTCTGAGACTGTTTCTCATAAGGGTTATCGTGCATACTCGGAGGGGGAAGTCTGATGCTTGGTGCATACCCTGAGGGGAAAGTCTAGTACCCTGAGAGGGAAATCAATGCACAGTTCTGAAGGGGTATTTCATTTTGATAAATACTTTGATTGACTATACTCATTCAGATTATTGCTTATTTGTGATAGTGGTTTGTCATCATCAAAAAGGGGGAATATTGTTGGGCCTTAGTTTTGATGGATGACAAACACTAAGGACTAATATTACCTTGAGGCTTAATGTGATATGCAATCAAAGAACAAAGAGCAGCCGCGCCGACTTTGGAAGGCGGCATTAATGAAGAGATCTTGCGAGCATTAATTGCACATCAAATAAGGAAGGCAAATCTGGATTGAAGCATTTATGACGAAGCAAATAAGGAAAGAAGAATCTGATTGAAGAGAAGAAGAAGGCAGAATACAAGAGGTATAAAGAGAGAGTCCGACGGCTTTGAAGGGCCGCGCGATATCCGAGGAGCAAGAGAAAAAGGCAGATTTCTTTGAGCCGGATCGTCGTGCACGTTGCTGAGAAAGTTGTTCGAGAGTACGTGTGGTGTGAGCTTCGTTAGGTTGAGTTTACGAGTTGCAAGTATTGTATCTAGTCGTTGTAGGCGATAGATAGTACGTTGTAATAGTCAAACAAGCATACCTTAAAGAAGCGTCATACGCATTCAAACCCTTCTCCGGAAGGTAGTGGTTTTACGCAGTAGTCTGGTTGGCTATTGTGGTTTCCACTATAAATCGTAAGTCATTACTTTCAGTATTTAATTTACTTTAATTCTGCTGTGTTAATAGTTAACCGCAAACCTCTCAGAGAACCCATAAGTGAGTTACCTCAGAGGGAACGCTAACCTACGATCCAACACTCACATACATAGGAATTACAATGTCCTCAGCATCCTCAACAACTACATCAGCCTGTTTTGAATTGAGACTGAGTTCTGATCTTACATTAATTAGGCTTTGCTTTTGCTGATAGATTAAATTCTGAGCCTCATATTTTCTACATAAAGTACATTAAGATGTCTAAATCAGGAAACAGCTCTTGCAAGAAATTGAAAAACAAAAAAATCCTTGAAGAATGTAAGCAAAATCAAACCTTGTAACAACTTTGTCCAACTCATTCTTTTGATGGACTACTACGTCTTTACGAAAGCCGGGAGCTCCAGTGATAATGTTCTCATTGATGGCCCCCAAAACTCTTCTACCATTCCTACCCACCTCAGGAGCCAAATTAACATCACCTAAGCACAAAATAAAATCAATCAAGAAACATGAATCATCATCAACCTGAAGATCCAAGACTAAGGATGGATTAAGACTTTACCTTGAAACTGCATCTGCCCAGATACATATCTGTTCTCATTAACACCCATCTTCAAAATTAGCTGAAATGCAACCCATTACACCAACCTGAAGCTCAGATCTTTAATTCTATATACATAAACATACCCTCAACCCAGATTCTCAAATGTCTCGAAACGCTTAGAAAAGTGGTCAGCAAGATGAGGTGTGAGTGAAAGGAGACATCTTGATCGAGAAGAAGTAAAGGATGGAGCTGAGGATTGAAGTCAGTGGAGAGCAAACCAAGCTGAGATCTGTCTTCCATTAAATTTGAATTTTAACGGCTATTGATTACTGACCGTTGGATCATAGAAAGTAAAATACGTTGCAATTTTGTGTTACGCTGCGTTTAGTGTTGCAACGGATATATTTAGGGCCGCGTTCGTCTACGCTATCTTTCGATTGAACCGACTTTGCAAATTAAGAGGGGTTGATCGGTTCATTGGGTCACTGAATGATCGGTCCGATTCGACCCGAACATTTCCTAATTTAATCGGATTGACGGTTCAAAAAAGTCAGCGTTGGTCAAAATGCACGACGGCGACGATTGGCTAGCCGTCGACAAGCTCTACCATTTCGTCTTCGGCTTCATCCTCGCCTTGCTGTTCTCCATCCTCTTGACGCGATCTCGATACTCTTTTCTACGACGATTCGCGATTCATCTTGGATGCCTATTTTCGACGTTTGCTGGAGCTGCGAAAGAGGCGGCGGATGAGATCGGGTTTTTCAGATCCGCTGGTGCTTCCAGTAAAGACGCTGTTGCCGATCTGCTCGGCGTTGGAATCGCGTGGTTGGTTCTCCTAATCTGGCTACGTAGGTCTCGATACGTCGTATCAGATTCTTCTCAGCGGCATTTTGGAATGTCCGTAGACATGGTGTAGAAAAAGATGATCGATCCTATTTTGCTGCGTTCACTTTCTTTGTAAATATTGATACTTTTTATCCAGATAGATATATTATTAAAAGAGCAATGTTTGGCGCATCGAAAATCCGTGCTTACAAAAGGATTCGATGATCTGTACGTACCGCATTTCGGTATAAAATGTAGTGTCAAGATTGACATTCACTGTCAAAATGTAGTGTATACGTGTATATAAATTTATGTTACAATCGGGCAGGGCTCTGTGATTTGGTTAGACTTGCTAGCATTTAAGTACAAGCTGGGAAGGCTTGAATCTCTACTTAACCGGAATTCTATGCTACTTACTTTTTGTTACAACTGCAAAGCTAAATCTGGATGCTTTAAGTCCACACAAGAGGAACTGGGAGAGGCTGTAGATTGAAATTGGAGATTAAGGTCTGGAGGAGGACCTGATTCGGAGGTCGGTTCTGGATGTAGCCGAAGATTTCTAGGTGAGCTGGATGTTGAGTCAGGTGTCCAGAAGCGGGATGAATTTTTATCGGCGGATGTTCTATTTATTAAAAACGGGTTGGTGCCATCAATGGCGGAAGAAGTTCCTTGTATAGTATGTGCTTCGTCAAGTAATGGTCTTGAAACCAAGTTGGCCATCTGTGAGAAATTTCGACTGAACCCTGTAGAGTTTCGTAGCTGATTCATCTGGGGTTGCATGTTAAGCTGATTCATCTTTAGTTGCATGTTGAGTTGACTCTTCTGTGGTCGAAGATTTGCCGAGATATTCGTGTCCACACGAAAGGTTGGGCTTGGCATCTGAGGTTGAAACTGAAAAGACGGCCTTGTTGCAATTGCACCCATATGGCTTTGGGACAAGTGTGTTTGGCCATCAAGAGACACTCGATTAACTTCAGTCAATTGTGCCGCAGCTTCAGGAGGCCTTGTGGATGAAGAGGGGATAGAACTGGCTGCGGCCGCAGGCTGAAAATCTGAAGCAGCAATGGTGGATGCCAACTGATACCCTAACGAGTTATCTCCTTCCTGTTTGCAAGTAGATCTTTCATTGTGTATTTTCAATGCTGAATGTGCTGACGCAGAAGGCGAAGAAAAGGAATCTGATGAGCTGGGATTTATTAGCAATGGCCTTTGTGAAATGACATCATCCTGACCTACCCATCCAGGACCGAACTTGACTTCAGGAGGCAGGGACTTCTCGATTTTCTTGAAGCAATATCCCAAGCTATGGGACCTAGTCCTGCGGCAAAACGTGCTAGGCTCCTTGCATAACCATATTCAGCATGAAGACCAACCTGAATAACCCAAAAGCTTATTTAAACAAATGACGTCAAACACAATTATTATGCACAGACCATTTATGTTATACTTACAGGAAGCAACATTTTCTTCTCTACGTCAAAGGTTGAAAAAACAGAATCGCTAACAGCTGGCGACGGATGAAATTGATTGTATGTGTCACGCCTAGTCTCATCATGAGTGACATGCTTTTTACCCTGCTTGTAAGGTCCTCTTAGATGAGAACCTGAAATAGTCAGCAACGAGGAGTGAGTGATTACGGGTTAATCCTCTGCGCCAGACAATATTGAAGGTAAAAATATAAAATAAAATGCAAGGAAATTTAACCTATGAAGTCATCATTCCTATCCAGTTTCCAGTGTGATGACAACCGGCTGCTGTGAGCTTCGCTATTAGCAGGATGTGACCGTGGACCTAAATCACGAGCTCCAGCCTTCTCCATAAGACTAGATTTCCTGAGGTCATAACTAGACCTCATGGCGCATTCATTCCCAGTAGCCAGGGTTGCACCTGATGCATTCTCAGACCCAGCACGATCAAGCGGAGGCCTGCCAACTGGTTTTTTCAAATGCTTAGTTGGCGGCCTGCCTCTCCTCTTTGGCTCTTGCTCTTCTTCATAAGCATCGCTGTCCTGCCTAAGATTATCAAAGCTCTTTTCAGCAAGCTCTCGTATGGATCTTGCCTAAAGCATAACACATTTGAGTAAAAATGTGGCCTTCGTGATGCAAACGATAACGTTAAGATTTTTGTGAACTTTCTTACCTGCCTGAAATATACAGTATCGGAGGCATTATACTGCATTGCATTAGAACTTATCAAAAACACATCGCTCTGCACATAAACAATCGCTAAACGAGATGAGAAACATATGAAAATAAACCACAAAGCGTCTCACTTTATTCGCGAGTTCCAGCTTCCAGTTTACACTAAAACATACAATACTTCTCTCCACTGGTTTAACATAAAGACTTACCTCAAATGCTTCCAAGTCGGCATATTCTCCTCCATCAAGCTTTTTTCTGACAGTAGAGAAGTCCATAGGATGCTTAATGACTTCATGGTAATCTGGAAGCTGCAGAGATGAGATGCAATGTAAAGCGGCTTAAGGAAACCATAAGCAACCCGTACTCGTACTGAATCCTGTTTTAAGAACTCACCTCCTCTGGATCAACTGGCTCAGAGAATACTCCGTATGTGTCCTTCCTAAAGATTATAAAAACAAATGAATGACTGAACCGTAAGCAATAACTCTAATGAACACGTACATGGAAAATCAAAGCACCCACTTTTCAAGCCGGTCAAGAATGAAGACCAACAACTTCTTATCAGGTAACGGTGTCCCCTTCTCATCATTCCCTGCGCAAGGCACATAATTTAGTCTCAACAATATCAGACAGTTTTTGAAACAGATATCAGATAACAGCAAACCTTGATGAGTTTTGGAGTTAGCTCCCCCAGATACAAGCTTCTCCACCTGAACAGTTCAAACACCGAAAAGCCCAGTTCAGATTCCTGAAAGCATTATTTCATTCATTCAATAACAAAAGACAAGTACGCCTGACATTGACATACTGACACCACATATATGTAAAATTCAAAGGCAACCAATCAACGGTTGCAACTTGTAAGACCAGAACTACCTTAAATCTACTGACTCTATAAAGCAAGCAAAAAAAGACAAACACGAACTTTATCAGATATGACGTTCTATCATATCAACACTCAGCATTTGACCTAAACAACATATACCAATCAAAGTCAAATGCCACCGTGTATCACCAGCAAATAGAATAATAATAACACCCAGAGACCAGACCCGCAATTAACACTAAACATCCCGAAACTCTCAGATCCAGGTACTTATAAAAATGTGGCAAACCACAGCAAAAAAGAAGCAATAGCCACCACTACTTCTCAACTCTGCAAAACATTAAATAAAACATAATCAAGAAATCTTCCAATGTCAAATTTCTGAAGTAAGCAATTTCACATAAAGTATTAATTTTTTCAAGAGAGACAAGACAAACAAGAAAAGAATCAAATCACAAGAAGTACACAGCTTCATTAAAGTTGCTAAATCCTAGAAGCTACTTTCAAAACTCCCACCAAAAAAACAAATAATAAAAACCCAACATTTAATTCACAAAAACCACAATCAAACGTTACACCAATTTGAACTCAGAAACCCCAATTTCTAGATTTCAATCAAAACCCCAAAAAGCCCTAATTTTTCCCTCTTCTCCAGTTAAATAAAAAACACCCACCTCACAATTGAATCCATCTACAATCGCATTGATCTTCCTCCTCTTCATCACACTCCCTGCATTAACATTAACATCAATCTCCTCCAACCCCAAATCGGAATTCTGTTCAATCTTCCTCCGGCTTCGATTACGCTGAAATTGATCATCCTGTAAATCGTCATCGTTTTCTGATTGTGGGTTTCGGCTGTTGGAATTAAGGTCATGTGATTTTTGATTCTGATTTTGAGTTTCTTGTTCTTGTTGTTGTTCTTGGATGCGTCGTTTTTGTAGATCTAGAAGTGAAGGTCTACCTTTCTTCTTGTTAGGTTTCGTCGATACAGCCTTACCCATTTTCTTGGGTTTGGATTTGCGAGATGACAACTCCGTTCTTCCCTCCTCTTTCTCCGTCTCTTTCTCCCTCTTTCTCTCTCTTTCTCTTTGTCCTCTTTTTCTCTCTCTAAAGGGAATTGCGGATTTATTATTGCTGTTTTTAAATTTTTAATAAATTTGAATTTTCTGCTTTTTTGTGGATTATTTTCTTAAAATGATGACTCAAGTTCATATTTGGAATGTAAATTGGTAGGTGTAAGAACTTGTAAAATTAGAAATTTTGTAAAATAATGAGACATGATAATAATATTTGATCGAAAATGTTAGTAATGTTTGTTAAGAGTTGGTTTCTAGATGGAAATGTAAATTTTATGAGATAATTTTGGTTGTCGTTGATTTATTTAATTTGATAGTTGAGATTTTTTAATTTGGATTTGCAAAAATATGGACGGTTGGTGATTGACGATTACCAATATCAACCGTTGAATTGATAAAAATCAGCCGTTGGATTTGCAAAAAACACGTGTCGTTGGTGGTTGACAATTACTATTATCAACCGTTGGATTGATAAACTGAGATCATGTATTTCCGTCTTACTAAAAAAGGCATGTACTCCTAGAATTTTTCACTGTTTGTTAATATATAATCGAGATCGTGTACCAATTTTAAGATGACTTTTTTTGAAGGGGAACCCAATTGCTCTTCAAATTTTATACAAGATTGTTCCTAATATGTTTTAGGAATAAGTTTATGTGAGACATCATCAATTATGCAAGAAGGTGAGACGTAATTATAACCGTTGTTATGTATCGATCGAACGATTAAAATCAGTACCGCCTAACTCAACAGCCCTTACAATTTGTGCATATAAATCATCAATTTGATTTAAAATCAAATTAATCACAACCATCATATTTGAAGAATCAGTGGTTAAGATAAAGTCTTACAGTCTTATATTAACATACCATCCCTCATAATCTCAACTCATATGTGTTAACTTTCTTTTACTTGAGAAATTTTGACGAAAATAATTTAGAGATTCTTTATAAAATAGATATTTTCAACAAACAGTTTAATACTGAATAAATTATCGAAGTGAATTTAAAGCTTAGAAGATCATTGGTAAGAAATTAAGATTATGTCATAATACATTAATTTTTTTTTTGATTAGAATAATACATTAATTTGAAAGTGCACACTAAATGAAAAATGCGGACGAATTATTGATTGTGTTTACTAAAGAAAGCAGATAACTAAAATAGTGGAGTATAATGCATTTTTCAGTTTTAAATTGCTGAATTAATATTAAATGTGAGAAAACAGCAATACGTTTTACTCCTTTTTTTAGTCTAATGTGTCAAGTGGGAGTAGCATGTGTACAAAACAATTAAGATGTGACTTGCGAGGATGCCGTGTCGATTGGTCTTCTAATTTGTCTTACTTTTCTTCTAGTATGTACTCCCTCCGTCCCGCTTTGTTTGTCCAAAAGCACAAAATGTACGGAAATTAAGGTAGAAAGAAAGTATAAACTGTGTGGTTGAGAATAAATGATTAATAAGTAAATGAGTAAAATGTAGAATGTGTGGTTGAGAATAAAGGAAAGTGGACAAACTTAAGGGGACACCCAAAATGGAAAGTGGACAAACATTATGGGACAGAGAAAGTACCATTTTAGCCCATATGTCATTATTTTCTGATTATCTGAGTTATGTCACATATGTGCAGAGAATCATTAATTAAAATATTAACTTTGAAATTTCATTTCATGTTAATGTTCATTTCGCTAAAGTCTCATTATTTTAACATCCAACCTATAATATATATAGACTTATAGACATTCACTGCCCTTATATATTATGGGAATTCAATTTCTTAATTATAAATAATGAAAAACTAAATTACACCTTCTCACCTCAAACTCCGAGTCCTCTTCCGATCGATTCACGAATCACAGCAACCCTAAGCCAAAATTAAAACCAACGAAAATTGAATAGATAAAGAAATTCAGATTCGCGACGCAATCGACTGGAAAACTGTATGGAGTAAAAACAGGAAACGTAGATCGGATCTGGTAGATTTGGGATTGAGAATACCTGGAGAAGACGAAGGGAGAGATTTGCGACGCAATCGGTTGAGAGGCGACGGTTGAGGAAAAACCGTCAAACCCTACTCCCGCATTCTTAATAGGGAGATGAATCTATCAGGAATTAGCTCAATTAACAAAAATCGAAGCCAAAAGGTATCACCGACTAGAATCAACCCGGATTTAATTCGTTGCACGACAGAACATCAATTCGCCGGTGGAGTAGTAATAAATTTGCCGAATATTTTTCGAAATAAATATTTTCCATATGGTCTAAGGCAGTGTTTTCAAGTCGCTGCCAAGGCGACGCCTTGGCGACGACATGTCGTTGTGGCGTTTTTTAAAGTCCAAGTCGCTACACGCCAAATTTCCGACGTTTAAGGCATTAGGGTTTATTAAAATTAATTAATATAGGTTTATTATTTATTGATTTATTTTTAATTAATTCAATTTTTAGATTTAATATAATTTCACAAGCAAATCGGTTATATTATTGGATTTTAATTAAAATTTTATAATGATATTTTATTTTTCAATGATTTATTAATACTTAAATATATGCATAATTTAAAATATATATCATAATATTACATCGTCATAAAACGTCTAGGCGTTCGTTATGTCGCCAAGGCGTTCATGGCGGTACTCTAGCGTCAAAGAACGCCGTAACGCCGTGAAAACAATGGTCTAAGGTATATTTGTCCAATTCGCGACATCCTCGTCGGCAGCGAAGACACGAAAGCTAATGACCTAAAGCCGCGAAGTGGCTACTAAATATGGTTTGGGTAGTTGCGAATATGTAGGTCTATGAGGATTTGGCCAATGGCGATGCACGGAAAGTGCTTGTGAAAATGCCTCAGAGGGAGAAGCTGTACTATGGAAACTGAATGTTGTTGTTGGGCTTTTTTCGGAAAGGATGAATTGAGAGAGTTTTAGCCTTTGTGTGTTACTCTGGTTTTTCTAGGTATGCTGCTGCTGCTGCCTGCTTAGTGGCTGCTTAGTGGAGTGGGTTGTTGACATCGTTAGGACAATGATGTTTGCTTAGCAATCACTTTGCCAAAATTTAATGCTCTAAGATTAATGGGTTGACTTGACTATCTGTACATACTACCGACTGTGAAGAAGAGGAAGCTGTGGAGTTCACTTTCAGATGCAGTTTGGTTCGTTTTCTATGCCCATATGTTATTTAAGATTTGGAGAATCACATGCGAACAAAATATGTTGAGCTGGCCCACCACATCCAACCAGACACTAGAAACCATTTTGTTCTACTTCAAGTGGTATCCTTTAATCTCCCCTCTTGAAGTATTCTCACCAAAAACTCCATAATATAAACAGGGTTGTTGGTCTTTACGCCTATTTACCTGAAACCTTATACCTTTCCTACCTAAGCATCCATCTTTGTTTAGTCTTGTTTATTCTTGTTTAGTTTTCCCATATGCCTCTTCCTTCTTGCCTTCTCTTTACCTTAAGATGCCAGCCTTTCATGAAGGTCAGTGCTTTAGTTCATGTTCTTCGTGTTCACGAATTTTAATGTGGTGGGTATTTAGCTTTTTGTGACTTGGCCTGTGGAATACCTATGAATTTTCACCTTTTTTCTTTGATCTCACTGGATATATCTGTCTTGGCTCAAAGGGTTCTCTGTAACCTTTCTCTCTAGATCATCTTGGCCCATTTGTAGATTGTTATGTTTGGATTTTGCTTTAACATGAGTCATGTCTAGGCAGGTTTTCCTAATGTCTTTTGAGTTCAACAGTCTTTGAATTTGGAATTTATACCTGTCTCCATCTCAGAGATAATACTTTGTGTGGTCAGCTTCTTGAATCACAGATGATCTTTATCTATGGTTAGGATCTTGTGTTTGTGATCCCTCAGAAGTTTCAAGTGGAGTTCAAATTAAGTCACCATGAAATGGATACTGCTGTGGTTGTTGTACTTGTGCTTTGCTTTTGAAGGAGTATACTTGGATAGCGACTCCATCAGCATCGGAGCTATAATTGTGAGGAAGAGTGTTAATGGAAGAGTTTCAGAGATTGCTATGAATGCTGCTGTGAATGATGTAAACTCTGACCCTAAAATTCTCGGTGGGAGAAAGTTGTCCTTGAGCATCCATGATTCCAATTATAATGGTTTTCTAAGCATTATGGGAGGTAAGCTTTAGCTTTACTCAGTGCACCACTTAACAAGCCATCACTGTTCATTTCTTTGCTAATGTGTCAATTTCTTTGAATTAGTGCAGCATTGCAGTACATGGAGACTAATACTGTGGCTATAATTGGCCCACAAGGTTCGACAATGGCTCATGTGATCTCTCACCTTGCCAATGAACTTCATGTTCCAATGTTGTCGTTTACAGCATCAGACCCAACTCTTACTCCTCTTCAGTACCCTTATTTTACTCAGACTGCGCCGAATGATATGTTCCAAATGGCTGCCATTGCTGAACTAATTGGTATGTATGGTTGGAGGGAGGTCACTGCCATATTCAGTGATGATGATCAGAGTCGGAATGGCATAACAGCATTGGGAGATAGACTTGCAGAAAGAAGATGTAAAATTTCTTACAAAGCGATACTTCCTCCGGACACATTTGGCACACGGGAACAGATAACAGAAGCTCTAGAAAAGGTAAAACTGGTGGAGTCACGGGTAATTGTTCTCAACACATATGCCACAACTGGTCGTTTGGTTTTTGATGCGGCTGAATCTCTTGGCATGATGAAGAGCGGATATGTTTGGATAACGACATACTGGCTCTCGACACTTCTGGATTCCACAAAAATATCTCCAGAACTTTCCAAATCTATAGATGGAGTCATCACATTACGTCCGCATACACCAAATTCTTACAAGAAAAAGGTTTTTTCAGCTAGATGGAATCAGCTTAGTAACGGATCCATTGGTTTAAATCCTTATGCTCTATATGCCTATGATACTGTTTGGCTCATTGCCAATGCTCTCAAGGCATTTTTTGAACAAGGGGGTGTCATTTCATTCTCCAACAACTCGAATTTGAGCCCAATAATTGGGCAGTCTCTGAACCTTGGTGCCCTAAGCACTTTCGATGGTGGAGAAATGTTTCTGAAGTGTATCTTGGGAACCAAAATGATAGGTTTAACAGGACCCATTCAGTTTGATTCTAATCGATATCCATTACGTGCTGCGTACGACATTATAAATGTTGCCAGAGGTGGGTTCAGAAATATTGGATTTTGGTCTAACTATTCCGGCCTATCTATTACTTCTCCTGAAGTACTTTATGCAAAACCAGCTAACCGTTCTTCTTCGAATCAGCATTTGCTTAGCGTGATTTGGCCAGGAGAAACAATAAAACAGCCTCGTGGATGGATTTTTGCCAACAATGGGAGTCCTCTTAGAATTGGAGTTCCAAGGCGAGTAAGCTATACAAATTTTGTTCAACAGGTTGAAGGTACTGACGAGGTTGAAGGATATAGCATAGATGTTTTCAAAGCTGCTGTTAAATTACTGCCGTATGAGGTTCCTTACAAGTTCATTCTCATCGGAGATGGTCATGAGAATCCAAGTTATAGCGGTATTGTCAGAATGGTCGCTGCAGATGTGAGTCTGATCTAAACCACCACTCTAAAAATACCTCATATTGGAGATACTATTTTTTCTTGACCTTAATCATAATGTTGTTTTTCAGATACTTGATGCTGCTGTAGGAGACTTTGCTATTGTTACAAACCGTACAAGGATTGTTGACTTTACCCAACCGTATATTGAATCTGGACTAGTTGTCGTAGCTCCTGTAAGAAAGCAGAACTCCAGTGCCTGGTCTTTCTTAAAACCCTTTACTCCGTGGATGTGGGGTGTGACTGCTATGTTTTTCCTACTCGTCGGTGCTGTCATTTGGATTCTAGAGCACAGAACTAATGACGATTTTCGTGGCCCTCCCAAGAAACAGCTCGTCACAATATTCTGGTGAGGTTTTGCTGATGTAAATTGGATTCTGTATTTTGCTAGTTTGCATTTTCTTGTCTTTGACACCAGGTGCTGTTTTTCGTTTGTGCAGGTTTAGCTTCTCAACTATGTTTTTCTCACACAGTAAGTATACCCATCACACATGTCGTATTTGACAGATTTGTTCTGCTTTGCCGTTTTGATACCAACTTATTTGATATCTTGGGTGTATTTCAGGAGAAAATACAGTGAGCACACTTGGCCGCCTGGTGCTACTCATCTGGATGTTTGTCGTGCTGATAATAACCTCCAGCTACACTGCCAGTTTGACGTCAATTCTCACTGTGCAACAGCTATCCTCTCCTATAGAAGGGATTGATTCTTTACTAAACACCAATCAGTTGATTGGATTCCAGGGTCGGTTCGTTTGCTGAAAATTATTTATTGGAAGAACTCAACATTCCGAAATCAAGGCTTGTGGCATTGGGCTCTCCAGAAGCATATGCTGAGGCTCTGTCCAATGGAACTGTTGCAGCAATTGTCGATGAGCGACCATATGTGGATGCTTTCCTTGCGGACCGTTGCCAGTTCTCCATCAGAGGCCGTGAGTTCACTAAAAGCGGATGGGGCTTCGTGAGTACTCAAATCTAAATCCAAAATATTCTCAATATATTTTCAGATGATAATCTGTTTGATATTTTTCTGACTTGATTGTTTATACTACAGGCCTTTCCAAGAGACTCTCCGCTTGCCTCTGACTTATCGACGGCTATTCTCAAGCTATCAGAGAATGGGGACCTTCAAAGAATCAACAACAAGTGGATAACAAAGAAGTCATGTGCGCAAAGTGCGCTGACAGAAGTTGATCAACTCCAAATAAAAAGCTTTTGGGGCTTGTTCCTCATATGTGGCATAGCATGCTTCCTAGCCCTTGTCATATTCTTTTTGAGATTACTACGACAATTCCTCAGACATTCCTCAAACGACCTTGATCCTTCAAGTCATCGCTCCATTCCCAGATCTGCTCGCATTCAGACATTTTTATCATTCGTAGATGACAGAAAGGAGGGATCTGTGAGCAAGCTAAAGAGAAAACACGAGGAACTCTCCAAAGGTGGTAACCGAGATGACCCTTCTCCTATAGCCTAGCACTTGTGCTGATGTTAGCATCCCCAAATTGGCAAGGCCCTATTCATCTTTTTTTTGCCACCAAATTGCTCGTGGAAATTGGAAACAACAGACTTCCACAAGAAGTTCTTTACGTACACACGACTGCCAATTTAGCCGTTGTGAAGATTTCTTGTAGAGCTGGATATAGCTAGAAATGATCATATAAAGATGAAAGAACCACAGGAAAGACTGAAAGAAATGTGGTCTGAAAAGGTTGGTGTCTTATGAATCTCACTTCAAAAGATATCTTGCATTCCACGTATCTTCATTACTGAATTTTTTTCAATACCAGATGAAATAAGAATTACATAAAGTACATTGAAAAATGCTGAATGTATCCGCATACTCCTACGAGTATTTTGGTAAATTCGGAAAAAAATTAAGATGAGGGGAAAATTTTGTTAAAAAACCGTTGTTATGCACCGAAGAACGGTACATGTAGCAAAACTCACGTGCATTTTAGGAGAAAATTTGAGCCGAAGTCTAGTACGACAATATACTTAACACCCAGAAGAGGCGTCACCTGTTGCTAAATTCTAAGGCAAGAGTATAAATACACTCAAGACACAAGAACCACAAATACTCTTCGCCGTCAGAAAAGGAGCTTTAAGCTGATAAGATGGCACTTCTTACACTCAGGTGGCTCAAATGGGGCACGGAAGAACAACTGCGCATGTCTGATGAGGATCAATTCTGAATGTGAAAGTCGGAACCTGATGAAGTAGACAGACAAACAGAAGGAATGGTGACCTAAGGATTACACTCTTTAAAAAAGCAGACCAGCAACCAAAGAACATGCCTCGAAACATTCTCTCTGAGTGCAAATAACCTATCCAACGGTTCTCCCTATTTTGTAATTTAATAAAAGTACTGACATGTTTTTGATATTTTTGTAGTTTCTGTACTCTCTAATCTAAACCCTAGATTTGCAAAACCCTAAATCAGAGAAGACGACGGAGATCGCGATGCCGGTGATTCGAGGAAGATATGCGAAGCTGATCGGTGGAGAAGTGTCCGATTACTTGAAGACGGCTTGTCGATTGGGCGGTATGAGGTCGACAATTGGTCGCGGATTGAGCTCCTTTGATGAGAGCTTCAACGACGGAAGAGAACGTAGAGATGAGATGATTAAGGAACGCGGAGGTGTTCAGAATCCACCGAATCCGATTCCGAATAGGCAGCTGCGAGGCGAGAGACGCAGTGATTTTCAGTCTGAAGCAGCCTTCCGCGGCGGCGGAAGTAGAATGTTTGATAGCAATAGAAGCGATGGAAGAAGTCGGTCTGACGGTTTTAGAGATGGCGGAGAAGATCGAGGGGCTAAAAGGTTGCAAAGTCCAAGTCTTGAGTTCTTGAAGAAGCCTCTGAGAGATGCTGATGATGATGAAAAGAAAACTGGCGAGAGGTTTTTGGATAAGTTCAAATTTGGTGGTGATCGAAAGGAGAAGGTTCCTGCAAGTCCTACGCTTGAAATCCCTGAAGTGAATGGTGGTAATGAAGATAAAAGATTGTTGGAGACGAAGCCGGAGGATGCAGATGAAATATTTAAGAAAATGAAGGAGAATGGATTGATACCGAATGCTGTTGCGATGCTTGACGGTCTTTGTAAAGATGGGCTTGTTCAGGAAGCCATGAAGTTATTCAAGTTGATGCGGGAGAAGGGACAAATTCCTGAAGTTGTGATATACACAGCAGTTGTGGAAGGGTTTTGTAAAGCTCATAAGTGCGACGATGCGAAGAGGATTTTCAGGAAGATGCAGAGTAATGGGATTGTTCCGAATGCCTATAGTTATATTGTTTTAATACAGGGGTTGTTGAGGTGTGGTAATGTGGATGATGCGGTTGAATTTTCGCTTGAGATGTTGGGAGCTGGGCATTCACCTAATTTAGTGACGTTTGTCGGATTGGTTGATGTGGTGGCAAATGATAGAGGGGTTGAAGAGGCTAAGAAAGTTATGAACTCGTTGAGGGAAAAAGGTTACTTTGTGGATGAAAAGGCTGTTAGAACTTACCTTGATAAGAAGTCGCCTGCTTTGCCTTTGGTTTGGGAGGTTGTGCTTGGGAAGAAAATCCTTCAGGATCTGTTTTGATTTCAGCATGTCTCATTCATGTGAGTTTTAGCTCTTTCCTTGTTTCATTCATGTGTCTTAAATGTGCGTTATTTTGAAGTACACAGCCTCTTTGGGAATGAAATGAACCTACTCACCTGAGATTGGTTTGTTCGGGTATTATACTATGGCATACTAGCACAATGTCGTAGCTTTTCTCCACCGCCTTCATTAAATTTCCCATTTTAATTCCCTAAGGTCCATCCTCCAACAGCGTCATTTTACGTGAAAATATATAACTCCTGGATTTCATATTCACTGTAGCTATCTATTTTATTTCTGCAATGCTGTATGTTTTCAGGTGCAACATTTAATCCAAAAGTGTTCGCTCAACCATCAAGACCTGTAGATCTCTATGACACAAGTATGTTTCTCTTTGACTGACATTACTTATTTTAATATAATATTTTTACCACTTAAACTCGTTGAGGCTTATAAATTTATATCAAACATTCATGATCTCTTTTCAGGCCATATATCTACCCAATCATATTTCCAGTGCCGGTGCCAGTGCCACTCATCTCCTCCATGCAACTGATCATCCGCCTTGCAGTAGCAAAGACACCGCCTACCTTCAACTAGCTGCGAACTTTGTATCATGGCCTGAATAATCGAATCACGCTGAATATCTGTATATACAGTTTCACAGCTTTGTAATGGCAGCAAGCAGCATTTGTTCTCAAATAAGCCATGTCATATATTACTACTAAAAGAAATTAAAATTATATACAAATTCCTATACATGTAAAAAATAATATTAAAATATTGGATTTCTGAAACCAATTGAGGCATTGAGCTGAGCGGATAACGAACCAGAAATTCTTCAACATCTCCGTCCATGGTGACGTCATCGGTTTTTCAATCGCCGGCAAGTCACTTTCTCACCGTACAACAAGTGCGGCGACCGTGTTCGATTCACGGACGTGTTGAATTTCTTAGGGTTTTGGTAAATGATTCAAATAAACGGCGCCTCCGTTTGAATCTCCGAAATCGGAGATGCTACGGCGAAGGCAATCCGGTTGCTGTAGCGAGTGAAGATGCGTATGGGAACAAGGAAGTGATCAGTCTCACTCCAAGGATTTACGATTACGTTTTGTGCAATGTTCGAGAGCCTCAGGTTTGATTAATTAATGCATTTTTTCTGTGAGTAAATTGATGCTGGTGGTGATGAGTTGATTGTGTTGTGGTAGATATTGAGGGAGCTGAGGGAAGAGACTGCGAGAATGAGAGGTAGCCAGATGCAGGTTTACTATCTGAATTTTCTTAGGTTTTATTGATTTTAATTAATGTTTGATTGGATTATTGAAACTGAATGATTTGGTTTGTAGGTTTCGCCGGATCAGGCGCAGTTGCTTGCCATGCTGGTTCAGATGCTTGGAGCGGAAAGATGTATTGAAGTCGGGGTCTTCACGGTGAGTTTAATGTTGCTGCTGAAAGGCATGAACTTTTGTGTACTGTGTTATTTTTGTTCGAAAGACATGGCATTTGAATTTTTGGCATGTTTGTTGCAGGGATACTCATCTTTAGCTGTTGCATTGGTTCTACCTGAGAAAGGCTGCTTAGTTGCTTGTGAAAGGGATGAAAAGTCTCTCGGGGTTGCTAAGAAGTATTATGAGAGAGCTGGTGTGTCACACAAGGTGAGTTAATTCTCTGCTCTGGATTATATAAACTTTTCTCTACGGCTGGAGAATCAGTGCCTTATTAGACGTTAGTTGAAAATCGAGATTGAAACTTCTGGTGATGCTCTACCTTTCTCTCAAAATGAGTTGCATTTTCTGAACCTCGTAACTGCATAGGTTGATATTCGGCATGGGCTGGCTATAGACTCTCTGACATCACTGCTTATCAACGGTGAAGCTGGAAGGTGACTTCACCTTGATTTCAATGCATGATTTACTTCCTGATTGCTGTTCATATTGCGTAAATCTCACACAGCATTTTTTGTTTTACACCTTAGCTATGACTTTGCATTTGTTGACGCTGAGAAGAAAATGAATAAGGAATACTTTGAACTCCTGCTACAATTGGTAAAATGCCCAAAAACATATTATCTGTTGCTCTATGCAGTCGAGATATCTTATGTTTTTCCTCATGCAGGTCAGAGTTGGGGGAGTGATTGTTGTTGATAATGTCCTCTGGCATGGAAGGGTTGCTGATCCATTGGTAAACTGATATCAACTTTATATTTTCATTTCAAGTAGTATAAATAACCAATCATAAATATAAACTAACTTTCGTCGTCACATTGTTTGTGGAGCAGGTAAGTGATGCGAAAACTGTTAGCATAAGGAATTTTAATAAAGCGCTGTATGAGGATAAGAGAGTAAACATTAGTATGGTTAGTGTGAGTGGCTTATCAATTTATTTCAACCTACCTTTTTAGAAACTTAAAATTGATTACTCGTTTGCTATTATCAAGGTGCCGATCGGAGATGGCATGACAATATGCCGGAAACTCTAACTTTCAGGATTGAGTGATGGGAGCATGCTAGATACTGCTTACAAATCGCTTATCAGCTAAGCGTTGCGCCGTTGCGGTAACCTTGAAGACAGTTATTTAGGAAAAGGCATTATATTCATGACCAGATATGCAGTTGAACTTGGAGCACTTGCTGAAGCCAGTATACAAGACTAGTCACTAGAGTACATTATAGAAAATGAAAAACAGGACAACCATAATAACACTTCCTAAACCAAACCCGCCATAATCATTTCCAGGGGTTCCGAGGGAAGCAGAATAAGATGAGCAGTGAGCGGGAAAGAAGACGGCAAGGAAGGGAATCAGTAGCAATATGAACACGAGCATCAACCACAATACTACTGAGAATATGCCCGACTCTTCACTTCTCCAAATAAAAATGGCAGGAAAAACGTGAGAACGGAGAATAGAGTGGGGCCACAGATGATCAACCCCAAGCCTCCAACTGTCAGTAATGGCACCCATGGTGCTGGCCCCCTGCTCCTCATCATTGCTAATCCTACTCTTCCTTGGCTCTCATCCGACTTAAAGCAGAATATACAAGATATAAAGATTAAGGAATTGGATTAGATGTGGTTGGCGATGACTTAGAGACGAGATGACACCATCATTTGGCTTAATTTAAAGCTTGAAGAGTACTATGTCCTCTGGCTGACTAAGGGGGTAACTGATTGGTATTATTCAAGTTACATAAGAACAAAACAAAATGGCTGCATGCAGTTTGATTAAGAAGTATTCTAAACATGTATAGTTTTTGTTTCGTGGAACAGGTTTGATAGATGGAACAACTCTGAAAACGACATTATATTTGGATACTTGTAAAGTATCCATCTCTTTCTAATGGCAGTATTTAAGCTAAATATATGAAAAACTTGAAACCTAAATGATAAAAATTTACTTTAATATACGTTTAAGTCTCATTTTATTTACGAAAAGGTATATAGTTGCTACTTGAAACAATAAGAGCATCCTTTAAGTTAGTAAATCATTACTGTATTTCATTACAATCCATTTCCAGGAAAATTTGTTATATGATTTGTGCATATAGATGAAGCCATGAAGGGATCTCTTTGAGTACTTCCTCTCAGACCTTTTGGAGGATATTTAAGAGACTGGCTGCATAAATTCTCCATCACTACTTTTATAAATAAATTAGACTAGATTAGACAAATTATATTGAATAATGCATTGGTGTGGATCCTGTAACCGAATTAAAATGATTAATACTAAATTCCATTATTTTCTGCTTAATATTTTAACTTGTGTTTGACTTTTAAATTTCATTTATTCCATTGAAATGGATTAAATCCATGTTTGATCTTATACTAAATTAACCAATAATATTTACTTTAAATCATTGGTCTTAGTCCTGTATTTTCTAAACAAAAATTGTTCAAACTTCAATTTCAATTTCTACCATAAATAAAGTTTCTGAAAGGAAACCTCATTTGATTGACCAATGTTTTTTGTAAAAATGTTATCATCATTCACGTACATGATGTATAAGTTTAGCGTTTGAATGATAAATTCAGTTTCCTGCTAGTAATCAAAAATATAACTACCTATACATAATAATATTATTATATAGGATGAAAATTAATAAATACATTATATTTTTGTGAGGCGGAATGACTAAATTATAACCATTGATTTAATTAATCTGAGGATGCGATTAAATTGATTTTTAATTAAATAGAGCAGTTGAATTTGGAAAAATACTTGCGGTTGGATTTGACGATTATTTCAAGGTTAAATCTCATCCGTTGGATTATTAGTAATCAATCGTCAAAATTGTGTCACTGTCTCACAAAAATATATCTGTTATTCTTGATATTTTCCCTTATTATACATATTTATCAATACCCACAATCAATTTTTCATTAAAAAATGGAACACTTTTTGATTTATTTCCCTAAACTATATCTAATATAACCAATATGCAAATTCAAAATAAAATTGGTATGGATATGATATCTTGTAAGACATCCGATTTCATTGGAATGTAAAACATGATCATGTTATCATAATTTTAAGTAACTCCCAGTGCTGACATGGAAATTCAAATAGCATTCAAACACATAATTCCATTCAGATAAGAAAAACACAATATCATATACTTAATTATTATCATATCAACCCCCCATGACAACAAAATAAGATTTTAAATTCATATTTCTATAACTAAAAGATTTTCAAATTCGATTAATCAAGAAAATCTTGATACTCTTTACTAAATTTATAAATAATTAAATCCAAATTTAGCTAATCATACCGAATTAATTGATTTTGTATCTGATTTTTCACTAACCGTATTTTCATGATCTCATAAGGCTTCAACCATTCATCTTCACACTTGCATTATATATAAACACATCAGAATACAACGTTGTATCATCACATCCTGAAACAACATTTTCTTGTCACAATGGCAATGTCAAAACACGCTTCATTAGTCCTTTTCGCCATTGTTATTTTAATTTCGACTGCGGTCTTGTCTGCTAAGCCAGCTCGTCGTGGAGTTACCGTTCCGCTCATCCATCGTGAATCTCCAATCTCCCCGTTGCATGAACCGAATCACACCCGTTACACCAAATTAGAACCGCAATCTCCCGGTCTATTTCTCGGGCGAAATGGATCTCCGCACGTAAATTCGGGTCGGTATCTGAATCAGCCGTACCCGATACGGAGATTGTTCCCGCTAAAGGAGAGTATTTGATGAAATTTTCTCTTGGAACACCTTCGTTTGACATCTTGTCGATAGCGGATACCGGAAGTGACTTGATCTGGACACAATGTGCGCCGTGTACCGACTGTTACGAGCAAACCGCCCCGCTTTTCGATCCGAGAAAGTCATCGACTTACCGACCTGTTTCGTGCTCTGCTCCACAATGCTCTGAAGAAGCATCCGGGTACAGTCCGTCTTGCAAGTCGAACACATGTCAATACTCCGTCAGCTATGGCGATCAATCCACCAGCACTGGCACGATCGCCGTTGAGACATTGACACTCGGATCAGCCAAGTTCCCCAAAACCACATTCGGATGCGGGTTTGAAAACCAAGGCACTTTTGGCGCAGACGGGTCGGGTATTATTGGATTAGGAAACGGGCCGGATTCTCTAATCGGGCAATTGGATGAATCAATTGGCGGGAAATTCTCTTATTGTTTAGTACCTCTTGGAAGCACTGAATCAAGCCAAATCAGCTTTGGACAAAACGCTGTCGTTTCTGGTGATGATGTTGTCTCAACTCCTCTGATCTCAGCTGACCCTGTAACGTTCTACTACTTAAACTTAAATGCCATCACAGTTGGCGAAACTCGGGTTCCGTTTACGTCCGGTTCAGGTTCCCGCTTTGCATCCGGTGAAGGTAACATAATCATCGACTCAGGTACCACATTGTTGATTTTGCCGCAAGAGTTTTTCGATGCGGTGACATCAGAAATTCAGAGTCAGGTGGATGCCAAAACAGTAGAAGACCCTTCAGGTGAATTGGGCTTATGTTACAATTCAAAAGGATTTACAGCACCAAAATTGGTTTCAAATTTCGACGGAGCGGATGTGGAGTTGAATGACTTTAACGCGTGGTTGCCGATTTCCGACAGTGTGATATGCTTCGCTGCTGCTGCATCTGACATGGGGATCTATGGAAATGTTGCACAGATGAATTTCTTGGTCGGATATGACAAAGAAGGACAGACCGTTTCATTTAAACCTGCTGATTGCACAAAGCAGATTTAGAACTGAAGTATGTTCTGGTTGTATTATTTTACAATAAGAGTTTGATTATTCAAACTAGAGATAAATATATTGTTCAGTTTATTTATCAAAATTATTATTATCTTATTTTCTAATTAATAAAATTTACATGTCGTTTGATATCATTTTGAAATACATTTTATTTTGATATAAAATTTTTACAAAATTAAATGGAAGAATGATGTTAAAAATGTATCCAAGATGGTTCTTACTAATCTAAACAAACGATTCACTATACGTAAGTCTCAAGTTATCAAGTCCAAATATGTAAAAACTCAATTACTATCTCTCCAACTTTGTATAATCTCTGCGATTCCTAAACTCACCGTTGGATTAATTTGATCGATTCAAATTGGTTCGAAAACTTCAAATCAAACACTATAAGGCCAAATGTAAAAACTAAAGAATTCATTAATGAAATAATATACACGTTGCAGACATTGTAGGTATGGTTGAATATACTGGGGTCGACTTACATTTAATTCTTTTCAATTTTTTTGAATGTCTGTGACTGAGATTTGTTCAGTTCTTGATGTAAAAATACTTTATTTTTACTTTTAAAAGTAACTAATTATTGGTTCACTCTCATTCCACCACAATTATGGGTTACATCTAAATTCTTCTTTTTTTCTTCGCAAATACTTTTTTCTTTCTACGCAAAAAAATGTTGATTTCAAAAATATAGTTTCAACCATTAAAAATACAAACTTCTAGGATTTATTGAATTAAATTGCGACTCAAAAAAAATGAATAAATTTTTAAAAAAAGAATTAAATTGCGACATTAATAAGTTTTCCACTTACCCAAAACGATTATCATCACCAAATTTTCTTGGAAACCCTTTGATACATAAATACAGAATAACTATGAGTGCGTAGTTAATTAATCTCAAATAGAAAATAACGCAAAATGAGCGGCAGTCTAACGCTCAACTATTTGTTCTGTCAATAATTCAAGTCCTCCTAGAGCTTGTACACCAATGCAAAAAATAGGGAAGTCCTATTTTTTGCATTGATGTACATGATCTTAGTGAATCTTCTTTTGACGCTGTGATCCAAGACAAAAATGCTTTCACAAATATTGATATGTTCTTTTATAAAAATATAAGTTTTGAGTATATGAATCTTCCTATATATAAAGCATAAGGGAGTGAATTGATGGTTTTTTTGAAGCCACATTTCACATCCTTATTTTATCCATGCTTAAGTTAATAATTATATAATTAATATATTTTTGATATGAGTTAGGATCTAGAGGGACATCAATTTCATGTAAGACTAAATGAGGTAATCTCATCCGTTGATTTTGATTAACCAACGGTTGAGATTAAATTTATTTATTGATTAAATTGGATGGAGATTGCAAAATACACGTGCGGTTATATTTGGCGGTTTCATTTTCTTTAAATCTCATCTATTAGATTTTTAATAATAGACGATCGAGAAAGTGTCTCATCGTCCTACAAAAACAAAGTGTCATTCTTGAACTTTTCTTTATGATATAATTCTTATTTATTACATTACATTAAACATATTTTAAATTAATTATATGCACATATAATGTGCAGCAAACTATTAGTATAATTAATTCATAAGTAATTAAAATAAAATAAATTTGGTGTTATTTCGAGTTGTTTTTAAATTTTCCCATGATCTAAAATTAATTATATTCAAATTTAACTTCCCATTCACCAGTTGAATTTGGGGTAATATTATGCATAAGGCAAGAGTAAACAACAAATCTCTCTTAATAGAGGAGCGTCTGGAGCGACTCGAATACGAACGCTTTTGTTTTAGACCAAGAGAATGACCAATAGACCGTCCCTTTTGACACCATTAATTCTTCGGTATTATTTTATTTTTCCAATAAATAATTCATAAACCAATCTCCAGACAAACATAAGACTATATCGATTCCCGGGAAACAAATATTATATCCTTACTATCCCAAAATTCATGCATTTTTGGATTTTCTACGATATTAAATCCCATCTCATCCAGGATCCGGATCCATACAACCTACAACCAAATGCAGCAATTATTAAAGTTTAAAATTTACTCGTAAAACGACATGGTTTTGATCTAAAATATATCAAAACGACGCTGTTTTACTAAAGCCAAATTTAAAATAGTTGAACCCTTTATAAAACTACTTAGTTTTAATCTCATTAACTCAAAACGACGTCATTTAACTTTTGGCTGTAAAGTGTTGTACGCTGCACTGAATCTCAATCCATCTCATCCTTCTCTTCCAAAAACATCACTATATAATCAAAACATGCGATCCACAACTCAAAATACTCCTCATCATCCATAATTTTTGGATTAAAATGGCCGCCGGACGACACTCTTTCGTTGCGATTTATGTGCTCTCACTGCTTCTTTGCATTGCAGTCTTGTCCGCAAAACCACCCATTAGCGGAATCACGCTTAGTCTCATCCCAAGAGACTCAATAAACTCTCATATATTCTACTCAGACGATGGCTCTCAATTCACCCAAATTCAAGCCGCTATATCCCGTTCCATCGTCCGAGCCAATCAAATCTCTTCCCTTGGATTCGGGAAACTCTCCGCCCATGAGCAGGTAAACAACATATTCGCAGTTAGTGGCGAGTACCTCGTGAACATTTCCATTGGCACACCCCCAATTCCCATCCTTGGCATTGCCGCCACGGGCAGTGACCTTACTTGGATTCGATGCAATCCCTCGGTTTTTGACTCACCAAATCATCCACATACAAACCCATTTCATGCTCCACTCCACCATGTAACACTCGTTCCATCGGATTTTACCCGTCATGCGACACGACTCAAAAATGCCAATACTCTATTAACAACGGCGATCAACCCACCGGTATGATCGCCACCGAAACAGTCACACTAGGAACATCTGAATTCCACAATATTGTGTTCGGATGCCGGTTTGACAATCAAGGCGCATCCATCGTGCCCGGGTCGGGTAAAATCGGGTTGGGACATGGCCCGAATTCTTTAATCAGTCAAATTGATAAATCTAGTGGCGGGAAGTTCTCCTACTGCCTCTCCGACAAAAGATCCAAAACCAGTATCATCAACTTCGGCCAAAACGCCGACGTTTCAGGTAGCGACGTCGTTTCAACACCACTCGTCACCAAATCCCCACAATCTTTTTACTGGATAACTCTAGAAGCGATCACAATCGACAAAATTAGGGTTCCGTTTTTTGCCTCCGCTGGAAATGGCGGAGCCTCCGATTCTAAAGGAAATTTCATCATCGACTCCGGCACGCCTCTATTAGCCTTACCTAATGATTTTTACGTTACTGTGGAAGCTTTGATTTCAAAGCAGGTGAAAGCAAAGAGACGCTTCATGTCGCAGTTGGGTTTGTGTTTTGAGGAGTCGGGATTCGTTGCACCGGAGATTGTTATGAATTTTGAAGGTGCGGATGTGACGTTGAATGATTTCAACGCTTTTTTGACGGTGGATGAAGGTGTGATTTGTTTCGCTGCAATTCCGTCTCAAAATTTTGGGATTTATGGAATTATGGCTCAGATGAATTTTTTGGTTGGTATTGATAAGGTTAAGAAGAGTGTTTCATTCAAGCCTGCAGATTGTTCGAGCCCTTTGGCATAATTCGAGTTTAAGATTGTTATTCGGTAAGATACATTCAGGTTTTTTTGAAATTTATTAGTTATGGTAATTTGATGAATGTGATTAAGGTTGATGGTTCATCTACGATCTTTATATTATGTAAATTGATGTTGTGGAATTTGAATAAAGTTGTTGTTTAAAGATGAGCGATTGAATAATAATTTTTTGTTCGCAACCTTTTTATGCACTGCTCTTGAATTGTTAATATTTGTTGGGTTGTGAGCTGTGGAAGTAGTATCTGATCTCCACAGGTTAAAACTATTGCATTTGCTTATGGTTGGCAGTTTTGTGATGAAAGCAAGCAAGTCTGCTAATGTATAATTTCAGTTTTAAATATAGGGATTTGTCTAGTTCTTGTAGTAAGGCATAAATTTTATAAAATCGTGTCATTGTTTTTGTGATTTTAGACATGTTAAACACTTTAAATCGTTTCAGTTACTTTTTAAAATTGAAATGTGCAAAAGTCAATGGAAGACAAATATTAAGTGATTTATTCCAACCGAAGCAGCTCATGGGCCTTTAGCCTTACCCTATATACAAATGATTTTACCACTCTCATGTCTTTCAATGTTTGTCCACATTTTAAATTTTGGGCGTTCCTTAAGTTTGTCCACTTTTCTTCAATATCAATCACTTATTCTACTTTTTTACTTATATACTTATAAACCAATTATTCTCAATCACATATTTTATACATTCTTTCTATTATATTTCAAGTTTACTAATTTTTAATGAAATGTATATCAACACATTCCACTTTCCGAAAATAATTTTTCTTTTTTCCAAAATTAGTTCTATTTTTCCAAAATTACTTTTATTCATTTTCTTACCAAAATATGTTTAAATTCTTATATAAATTAAATATGCACATATATTTCATCAAAATACCAGTCGAATTAAATTGCAAGCTCCAACCAACTATAAATAAAAGTTGGCATGAAAATTCACCATTTTTTATTAATTAATTTCTTTTGAGGCATTAAGGGCGGTTTCTGCATAGCCAAAATTATTAACACCCCAAATTCAACTTTTCGTCGCTAAAAACTTTTCTTGGAAATTCTTTGTCTCCATAAATACACAATAAAATTTGAGAGTATAGTTTTCATTTCGAATATAATACATTCAATGTCCAATTGTACTAATCACATTACTTCCATTAGATAATTTTGGCCAATGTCAAAAGCTAGCTCGTGTCCTTTTGCAATCTGTTAACACTCACAAATTGTAAAACATTTTATTCAAAATTGGTGTTAATTGAATTTTTAAATTTATATTTCGTTGTAGAATGGGTGGTGGCTTACTAGTCATGACTCTTATTCAAGTTTGAGTCGCCATCTTTTTTCTGTTTTTTTAAATAATACAAGATTCAAAAACTAATTTACAGACAACATAAAACTACATCAATCCAAATGAATAAAAAAAATTATTTTTTCATTCTTCCAAGAATTCATACACATTAGGTTTTTTAGACTTAAATACTTCCCATATCATCATAATCCTTTCTTTCATTTTCCCTGAATAATAAAAATCCAAAACCATCAGCCCTTTATAATAGTTAAACGGACGGGTCATAGAGTGAAAAACTTTTACATCCGATTGCCACTTATTTTTTGCAAATTCAATTTTAAATTCAATCATCAGATATTAAAATTAACAATTAAAATTAAATACCTCCATCTAACAAAGATTTAGTATCTATTTGATTTTAATCTAAACAATTAGAAATTTAAAATCATTATCACTAAAACTAAAATCCCAAATTGTAGGATCAGTGTTGGCTTCACTTTGGGTAAGGAAGGTTTCGTACTCCTGAGATTTCACCTTTACTGGAAATTTTGGGCCCCGTGTTTTTTATTCATTTTACTTTTATCTAGGGAATTATAAAATCAATTAATTACTTTACTATTGTATTTTCCTCATACATTAATTGACTTAACTCTACTAAGCAAAGATTTTAATCGTCACTGTTGTCCAGTTTATTTATCAAAATTATTATTTATCTATTTTCTTATTAATAAAATTTGGGTTTATTCATAAGAACCACCTATAAAATACTCGAATTTCCAAGTCCCACCCATTAAAACTTTCCTTCACAAATCACACCACGCCGTTACAATATTTTTCACAAGTCACACTCCACGTCAAACGCGTGTATCTACTCACCAAATTGGGGTTGTGTGACTTGTGACTTGTGAATAATATTGTAACGGCGTGGTGTGATTTGTGAAAGAAAGTTTTTCATGGGTGAGACTTGGGAAAATGAGTATTTTATGGGTGGTTCTTATGAATAACCCTTGCGATTATTTTCGGGTTTAACGGAAAATCAGACGACGTAAGGGGTGAAGTATGACTTGTGAAAAATGTTGTAACGGCGTGGTGTGATTTGTGAAGGAAAGTTTTTATGGGTGGGACTTGGAAATCCGAGTATTTTATGGGTGGTTCTTATGAAAAAACCCATAAAATTTACATGTAGTTTGATATCATTTTCAATTATATTTCATTTTGATATATAAATTTTACAAATTAAATGGAAGAATGATGTTAAAATTGATAAACTGTAAGCTGACTAAATTTAATATTCGAGATTTATTTACATTTTATAACTAAAAGTTACTTTCACCTGATCTTTACTCATACAAAATAAACTTTGAGAGAATACTTTGAATCACTTATCATTTTTTCGCCTCTCTTTTTCTTTACATAATACAATATTTAAAAACTGATATAAAGACAACATAAAACTACATCAATCTATATGAATAAAATTATTTTTTTATTTTTTCATTCTCCCATATTTCATACATTTCAAGATTTTTTGTAGCACAAGGAGTAATGATCAAACTGTCAGTCATCCGATCTCTGGTTTTCTGATCCTCAGTGCATCTCCGCCTTGAGTTTGGGTATGCTCAATTATTGGACAAAGCATGAATAAATTTCTTTAAAAAAATCAAGGTGTTTTGAGACTTAATTACTTCCCATCTCATCATAATCCTTTGTATCATTTTCCATGAAAAATTAAATCCAAAACCATCAGCCCTTTCATATCCCTTTCCTTTAAAAAAGCACTATATCTTCAAACCTTATAGGCTTATATTCCTACTCATCCATTTTTTTATCAAAATGGTCACCGTACGGATCACTTTCCAAGCCATACTTACAGTCTCGTTGCTTCTTTGCAATGCAGTCTTGTCCGTCCAACCACCACTGTCGGATTTACTCTTAACCTCATCCCACGAGATTCACTAACCTCACCTTTATCAAATTCAGACGAAAACGCCCGATTCACCCGAATCCAATCCGCTATAAACCGCTCCATTACTCGAGACAAACAAATGACTTCATTAAAACTCGGGTTAGACTCCGCACAAGAGCCGGTAACAAACATAATTGTCACTATCAGCGATTACGTCATGAACATTTCCATCGGCACACCGCCATTTCCTATCCTTGCCATCTTAGACACCGGCAGTGATCTAACTTGGACACAATGCAAGCCATGCGCAAATTGCTATAAACAAACTGCTCCACTTTTCGAACCAAAAAAATCATCCTCGTACAAACCCATCCCATGTTCTGCTCCACGATGTTCCAATGCCACTGCATTCAACCCGTTATGCAAGCCACCCAAAAATTGCATGTACACCATCATCTACGGCGATGAATCTTTTAGCGTCGGTGCGATCGCTACCGAAACAGTCACTATTGGAACCACTAAATTTCCCAATATTCTGATCGGATGCGGAATTGACAATGAAGGCACATTCAAACAAGACGGGTCGGGTATAATCGGGTTAGGAAACGGGCCGGATTCTTTAATTGGTCAGATTGAATCTATTGGTGGGAAATTCTCATATTGTCTTATTCCATACTACGAAGAAGGTCCGAAATCCAGTGTTATCAACTTCGGTCGAAACGCCGACGTTTCAGGTCACGACGTCGTTTCAACGCCACTCGTCACTAAAGAACCGATCTCTTTATACTGGATAACAATAAAAGCGATAACTATCAGCAAAGTTAGGGTTCCATTCTCCGCCTCCCCCGGACACGGCAGAGGTTGCAATACGAAAGGAAATTTCATCATCGACTCCGGCGCAACGCTATTCAGGCTTCCGGAAGAATTTTACGGAAGAGTGGAAGCGGAGGTTATAAAGCTAGTGAAAGCGAAGAGACTTCACAATTCGAAAATGAAATTGTGTTATGAAGAGTTGGGATTCGTTGCGCCGGAGATTGTGGTGCATTTTGAAGGTGCGGATGTGAAGTTGAATGATTACAACACGTTTTTTCTCATTGAGAAAGGTGTGGCTTGTTTCGGGTTGATTCCAACACCTAGGACTTTTGGGAGTTATGGAAATTTGGCACAAATGAATTTTTTGGTCGGGTATGATAAGGTTCAAAAAAGGATTTCGTTCAAGCCTGCGGATTGTTCGCAGTATTCGAACTAATTGAAGTTTGGAGATTGCTATTTGGTCGAGTAAATTCAGGTTTGGAAATCATTGGTTTATGGTAATTTTATGGATGTTATGAGTAGCTGTTGATGAAGCTTTTAAGCTTTTATATTATTTTGCTATGAAGTTATGGAATTTGAATGAAGTCAGTGTTTGAATGTAGATTCTGCAGGTTAGGTTACATCTTTAATTCTTTTATATCTTCATTAACCCAGTATTTTATATATCTTTTAGGGGTTTTCACATATAATATTACATTCAATCCCAATGTATGTCTACGAATAACTAAACTCCGAATACCAAAATCACATCCCTTCTCCTACAAAAATTACACTATACAATCATACCATATTATCGATGTTTTTACACACACTTTAGAAATAAAATGACAGTCATTTTAGTTGCAAATTTTGGATTTCTAGTTACTTCTTTATAATGTACTAGAAGATTTACGATTAGTTTCAAGAATAACTATCCTAACCTTAATCGTATTCAGACAAAGACATCAAATTCACCCGAATTCTATCCGTTATAACCTGCTCTATCATTCGAGTCAAATAGATATATTCATCTAGACTCGGGTTAGTCGATCTCATCACGCAAGCCGGTAACGACATAATCGTCATTGGCGGGATTACCCCATGAACATTCTCTAATACCTCCTCTTAAACTCTCAATAATGTATCGAGAATTTGCTAAATGTTAAGCGAAATTAAAAGTGGTGGGTGTCGACTTGTTAGTACTTCATCGAAATTTAATTCCATCTAAATAGAAATCGAGAGGATTATCAAGTTGAAAGTAAACGAAACATGTAATGTTTTTGTAAATACATAATTATGAATTCAGAACTAGTTAAGAGAAAGAGAGAGACATGACATGATAGAGATTCTGCAGTATAGGTTAGAGGGATTAATAAATGACATGAGTATCAGGTTGTCCATATCATGATCAACTTTATTTCTAAAAGAATGAGAAATGAAAAGAGCAAAGGAGGAAGACAAAATTCTTGCAAGGAACAAAATAAATGTGAGAAGAGAAATTGATAAAGAACGTGAGAGAAAACCTAGTCTAAAAGTAGAAATAAATGAGTTGGGACTCTAAGAAATTAAAACAAAAAGAAGATGCCTTTCAAAGTAGGAACAAAGAAGTAAACATTTTGAAAAGGAAAAATTCAGAAAACCAGAATCTAACGGGTTCTAAACATTAAAAACAAAAGAGAAGAAACCTTCTAAAGTACAAATTTTGAAAAGTGAAATGTCGAAACTCAAGAAGTAGAAATCTTGAGAAAGAGAAACAAAGAGGTTAAAATCCCCAAAAGAAAGACAACGAACTAGACAACATTATACTAGAAACAAGCACATCAAAACACCTAAGAGTCATAAATAGAAATCACCAAATGTTGAAAACTCAAAATACTTTAATACCATCCAAAGCAAAAGAAACTAACCAAGGATCAGATAACAAAGATATTGAGGTTGTGGAAGAAAAAAATTAAAAGCAACAAACAAAACTAGGATTTTATTAATTCAAAGAATGTAACGGAGCCCTTTATAAATATTCGCAGCCCTTAGTTCTAATGTAAGTATATAATGAATCCGTATCACTTATCATTTTTTTCGCCTTTCTTTTTCTGTACATAATACAAGATCAAAAAATTAATTTCCAGGAAATGTAAAACTACATTTATCCATATGAATAAAATAAATTTAATTTTCAGTCTCCCAAAAATTCATACATTTTAAGGTATTGTTTGAGACTTAATTACTTCCATCTTTTCGCAATTCATTTTAACATTTTCCATGACAAATTAATTACAAAATCCATCAGCCCTTTCACATCCCATTTCTTCCAAAAACATCAATATATAATCAAACCATGAATTCCTCCTTATTCATTTTGATCAAAATGGCCAAAGGACAAGTCACTTTCCTTGCCATTTTAGTGCTATCGCTGCTTCTTTGCAATGAAGTCTTGTCCGTCGAACCACCCACTGTCGGATTCACGCTTAGTCTCATTCCACGAGACTCACTTACAACCTCAGCTTTATCAAACTCGGACGTTGACACTCAATTCATTCGAATTCAATCCGCTATAACCCGGTCCATCCACCGTGCCAAACAAATATCTTCATCTAAACTCGGGTTAGCCTCAACAAGCGAACCCGTAACTGACATAATCTTCACCAATGGCGAATATTTAATGAACATTTCCATCGGCACACCGCCATTTCCCATCCTTGCCGTCGCAGACACCGGCAGTGACCTCACTTGGACTCAATGCAAACCATGCTCGAATTGTTATAATCAAACTGCAACACTTTTTGACTCGAGCAAATCATCAACATACAAACCCGTCTCATGCTGCGTTCCACAATGTTCAACCCGTGCCACCGCATTCGATCCATTTTGCAGCGAATCAAAAAAATGTAACTACTCCATCCACTACGGCGATAAATCTACCAGCACTGGTGGGATCGCCACGGAAACAGTGACTCTCGGAACATCTAAATTCTCCAAGATTCTGATCGGATGCGGGTTTAATAATAAAGGTACATTCACACAAGACGGGTCGGGTATAATCGGATTAGGAAACGGGCCGGATTCTTTAATCGGTCAAATTGAAAAATCTATTGGCGGGAGGTTCTCTTATTGTCTTGTTCAATACGTTGATAATGGCATAAAGTCCAGCGTTATCAATTTCGGTCGAAACGCCGACGTTTCGGGTAACGACGTCGTTTCAACACCACTCGTCAGTAAAGAGCCAAGTTCATTTTACTGGATGACTGTAGAAGCGATCACAGTCGGTAAAGTTAGGGTTCCGTTCTCCGTCTCCGTCGGAATCGGCGAGGACTCCGATTCGAAAGGAAATTTCTTGATCGACTCCGGCACGACGCTACTTTTCCTACCTGAAGAATTTTACTATGCAGTCGAAGCGGAGGTTGCAAAGCAAGTGAAAGGGAAGAGAATTCAAAATCCACAGTTGAGTTTGTGTTATGAGGAGACGGGATTCGTTCGCCGGAGATTGTGGTGAATTTTGAAGGTGCGGATGTGAAGGTGAATGATTACAACATGTTTGTGCTTGTGGAGAAAGGTGTGGCTTGCTTCGCGGCAGCTCCTTCGGAATTCGGGATTTATGGAAATTTGGCGCAGATGAATTTTTTGATCGGGTATGATAAGGTTAAGAAAAGTATTTCTTTCAAAGGTATGGATTGTTCACGCTATTCGAACTAATAAATTCAAACTTTTTTACCAATGATTTATTTTATGGTGATTTGATGGATGTTTTGATGGATGGTTTGAGTAGCAGCAGATGAAGCTTTTAAGCTTTAATATTATGTTAATTTGAGTTATGGAATTTGAATGAAGTTAGTGGTTGAAGATGGGTTATCGAATTTCCATATCTGTGAGTTCAATTGTTGCGTAATAGACGGTGATACTCGTTTTTAAGACTTGTTTGGAGAATTGAAGTAAGAATGTTTTCTTATGATAGGAAGTTTGGGGTTAAAGACATGAATGTAAATGTAGAATTTGATTGGCGGAGACTTTACTTGAAAAGGCATTTAAAAGCAGTAATGTTGGGACTTTGTAGGTATTGTTAGTTGGATTGGTGTGCGCGGAATGAGATCCGGATCCAAAACATATAGTTTAGGTTAAAATTAATTTTTCGACGGATTTTTTTAAAATTTAGGTTTAGTATAACGACGTAGTTTTTTAACCATTTGAACTAAACTACGTCGTTTTCAATCCGCTGCTAGCTGTAGGCTGCATCGGATCTGAACTCTTGGTGCGCAATAGGTTAGAATTTTGATTAGTTGCGCTACTAGATAGGATGTTTAGAAGTTTGAGGTTCTCTGGCAACCACTTTTTTAAAGGTCGACAATTTGAGGTGAAAGACGAATGTAAATGTAGAAGTTTGAGGTTGATTTGAAAGTGGTTCCATTCGGCTTCACGGTTGTTGCAGTACAATATATATATCATCGTTCTTTAACTTTAATGTTTGGTACCCTTCATTTCTTTTGGAGCTTACTTGGCACTTTCAAAACTAGAATACTAGTTTTGTGTTAATAATAACAGTGTCTGCAAAATTCTGGGACATAAAATTCCCAGCTGAAATTGAAAGATGTTTTACATAAATTCCAAGTGAGTCCCTAAGCACCAGTGAAGGCTTTCTTTCCACCAGAAGATCCAGCAGGGATAACCTTTAACACATTGAACCTAACAGTCTTGGACAATGGCCTGCACTGGCCAATGATGACGTGATCTCCTTCTTTGACACGGAAACAAGGACTGACGTGTGCAGGAATGTTAGAGTGTCTTTTCTCGTACCTATGGAAAAGTAGTCATATGACGCGTAAAAAGTCAGCAGGAAAAATATAGCATTCAAGATTAATTTAATTCACATCCATACCTTTGGTATTTCTTGACCCAGTGAAGGTAGTTCCTCCGGACAATAATGGTCCTGTTCATCTTTGCACTATGACAAGTACCAGCTAGGATACGTCCTCTAATGGACACATTAGAAGTGAAAGGGCACTTCTTGTCAATGTATGTACCTGTATAAAGTAGAAACAAATAATCTTCACGATTCATCCTAAGCATCTATTGACAAACATTAATCACATGCTACAACCCTAAAAACAACATCTCTAAACATGATTCAGTTTTTAGTAAAGGTACAAAAAAATTACCAGAGAAAAACTGGTATAAGACTAAGTAAATAAAACCGAAGGAGTCAAAACGAATGCACCAACCTTCGATGGCCTCTCTTGGAGTTTTGATTCCGAGACCAATTGCCTTGTAGAATCTGTTCCCTCCCTTTCCAGGCCTCTTTCCTTTGCCAGTCTTCTTCGAACTAAACAAAAATTCACGCAACAAATCAAGCACATTACAAAATGCTAAATTCCTTATGACCAACAAACCAATCACAAACATCTACAAATTCTGAATCTGAAAGTAGCCTTAAAAACACAATCTCACCTCAAAAAAACATTCGGCTGCTTCAGAAAAGCCTTCTCCGTCTGCATCAATAACAACGACGATATGAAATATCAAGAATCATTCGAACCAAAATATATTTCTGCAATAACCATTTTACTCATGCGAACAAGATCGTAATTTTACCTGCTCCGCCATGGTTGGATGAATCCGAGTAGCTCCGAGCTGCCGACGCGAGCGATCCAAGTGAGTGGCGACGACGAAGAAAACCCTAACTACTTACGAAGCTCGAAGAGATCGTAGATTGGGCTTTTCTATTGGCCTTGGGTAACTGTTTTGGGCCTTATTGGGCCTCCTTTTCATACACTTGTATGCTTCTCATGTATAGTATAAGCGTAATATGAAACATTCATAATACGGAAAAGGATCAAGAGAGACGTTTGTATCAAACGTTCATTTCTAATCATGTAACGCTTGATATTGTCTGTGTATTTTGCATATTTAACTATCAGTTTAAATTAAAAATTAATTTAATCTCAATTATCAGATTATTCAAAATCAACGACAAAGATATCATGTATCCTCTCATATTACAAAACTTACCTGTCTCTCTGGTTTCGAACTCTTCATAATACAAATGACCATTTTCGAAAAAAAATTATTAAAAAGTGAACAACAAAAATTTAGTTCATCAATCTCTGATCATCAAATACTATGCTTATAGAAACAGAGAATCTATGCATTAGTCCAATAATTTTGTACTGTCCTGAAAAGCAAATGTTTCGAACTGGTACTGATGTGGAATGTACATAAAATTCAAATATAATCATTATATAAAAATGTTGCTCCTGAAATGGACAAATTATAAAAGCATCGTATGACTATTCAATACTTTAATCAACAAAACATTTGGCCAGTCAATAGTATAATGACGTTTCTTAAAAATTTAGGACAATTATAGTTTCGATGGGTCGATTTCTTTGATGTAAAAGAAGAAAATAATTTTGAATATTATGTCACGCAACTAATCTGTGTGATATAGACTTCTGTACTTGCGATGTTTATATCCATAAGCTTAAGTTATTGACAATTTATCGCGTGTTGTAAAAGCCAAAGATCATATTATTTTGATTGATAATTAGATTATATTTTTATATAAATCACATTAACTTCATTTTCACACAAAAAATCGATATGCAATTAAAAATATGAAATCAAAAATAAAGTAAATATAGGACGATTGAAGTTTTGGTTAGTATCGGCGTAGAATGGCTGTTGAATGCTCGAGGCACATTTTCTTAATTGGGTGCACTTTTGGGAATTTGCATGTGTACATGCAATGTCTTAACGTGATTTCACCGTCGAAAATAAATACTTGTGTTCGTGCCTTACATAATATGCATGTCTTAACGTGATTTCACCGTCGAAGGAATTAGTAGGAACATAATATCTGTTAAAGAACTCGCACTAAAAGACTTGTTAGATAAAACTGTTAGATAAAACTGTTAAGTATATAATGAACCAATCTCTAGTTAGATACAAAAACATGTTCATAGATCATGATTCAGACTTTAATATATACTTATCAATTCTTTTTCAACTAGTCAATATGGAAAAACTCGTCAACTGACTTTCTTTTAATTATTCACATCAATATAACGAATATATGATTGCATCATAGTCTCCTTTTTAAGCTCCAACAAGACATTGATTGGCCGCCTAAATGCCTAATGCATCGTGATATTAAAGAAACATACTCACCCATTGAAACATGCAACTTATAACATATATCCAAAACGTGGTAGCTTTAATGTGTGACCTAAGTGTTGGAGCTTGTACGTACAACATAATTAATATGTAAATGTACTGGCTGCAATGATGGCCAAACACACGAGTTGTTCATATCATTTTATGAAAGGTTCGATTTGGACGAAATGGAATTTAGAATATAGAGTAAGGTTCTAGGAGGACACATAAATATATGTGAGACGGTGAGACATGATCTCAACCGTTGATTACTAATAATCCAACGGATGAAATTTCATTCAAAAAAGTAACCGTCACTCTCAACCGCTAGGGTTTTTTGCAAATCCAACCGCCCATTATATAAAAACCAACTTTAATCTCAACCGTATATAAATCTAATCTAACGGTTGAGATTTCGTCCTTCCGTCTCACAAATACTTAATGTCCTTCTAGAACTTAACCCTTAGAATATATAAGCAAACAATTATTATTTAAGACACAATTAGTCAATGACTATGATCTCATTATTGTTGTTTGTTAAGATTCAGATTCTTATTCATTTAATATTTTAAAACACGCGTGGAATTGAAACCCTACAAGCTAAACACGTCTACTAAATAAAAAACACTTATTAAGATTAACGATTTTTCGATATAATCTTCACATCATCACATAATATAAGTTTTAAATTATCCCCATATGCCAAGTATTTAGAGGTTACAGGAAAAGTTCAAGAAGATGAATAAATATTTGTAAGACAGTGAGACACAATCTCAATCGTTGATTAATAATAATCTAACGAACGAAATTAAACTTCAAATAAATGTCGGATCCATCCACACTAAATCCAACCATCCAATTAAAATAATAATCAATTTTAAAACTCGACTGTCGGATTAATCAAACCAACAATTGAAATTATGTCATTTCGTCTTACAAAAAAAATTCCTTTCTGATCTCATCCCTATAAATGACCAATATATTATCCTTTCTGATCTCATCCCTATAAATGACCAATATATTATCCTTTCTGATCTCATCCTTGACTTTAATTAAATACAATTTTTAGTAGTTAGGGTTTCCTTGCCTGTCAGAATAGCCAATAACATAAAGCCAAACAAGATGTTAATATTGAAAACTCATATGACATTTTCCAATTTCCATATAATGTATCCTCAAATATAAAAAATGACTAAAAACTTATTAAGTGATAATTCATTGCTCTCATGTTTCAATAAAATTACTTATGTTAATCAGGAAGGAGATCAAGGAGGACAAGTATTTATACGTAGGACAGTAGGACATCATCTCAACTGCTGATTTCTAATAATCTAACGGTTGAGATTGACAACCGCCCGTGTATTTTGCATATTCAACTACCAATTTTTAAAAAAACCAACTTAATCTCAACCGTCAGATCAATCAAAATCAACGGTTAAGATCATGTCTTTCTGTCTTACAAAAGCTACTTGTCCTCTTGGATCCTTACTGATGTTAATCATATTACGTTCTAAATTTAGAGACAAATCATTTATCTTATTTACAAACACAATTTATCAATTTTGATGAAAACAAAAATATTGGAAATCAATACTGAACTCTTTGAAGTTTGACACATTATACTTATTTTCCACTATGCCTTTTATAATATTAAATGTCCATGGTCATTCATTTTCATATAATTACCAATAACCCCATATTAATAAGATTATTAAATCTAAACCCCTTTCATTACCAATCTAATCAATCTCATCTCATATATAAATACAAAAATCTCATTCCATTTCCTAGACATACATTCCAAACTCACATTCTTCTTTCCCTACATCTTCTTCTTCTTGAATTTTCTCTAAATCACCTCAATGAAGTTTCTGATCATACCACAACATTCATCTTAATCGTCGTCTTCATCCGATTGTATCGCGCCATCATTTGCAAGTCTAATCGGAATAGAGTACAATAAGGAATGGTTACAGAAACTAAAACTCCTTCGAAACAACGACGTAGTACGGAGGATCGGAAGCATTCGGTATACCGGGGCGTGAGGAAACGTGCTTGGGGAAAATGGGTGTCCGAAATTCGGGAACCTAAGAAAAAGTCAAGAATTTGGCTTGGAACATTCCCAACTGCCGAAATGGCTGCTAGAGCACACGATGTCGCGGCTCTGGCAATCAAAGGAAAATCCACAGTTCTCAATTTTCCGCATTTAGCTGATCAATTACCTCGGCCAGCTAGTGTATGTCCTAAGGACATACAGATTGCAGCGGCCGAAGCAGCAGCTCTAACAACTTTCGACACAAGTGATACAAGCCGAGCTGAGTATTCCATCAGCTCGGCTTCATCAACCGAAAACTTACTCGAGTCATCCAACTCAATGACCCAATATGAACATTTTGATCAGCTTGACCTGTCATCGACGTCAATGGACGTGTTTTTCGATCTTCCGGATCTTTTTGAGAGTGGTGTAGCAGCTGGAGGTTTGAGGAGCTTGCATTATGGGTCGGCTTGGCAGCTGGGTGAATCAGAGAGTGATGCATTCAGAATCGAGGACCCGATTTTGTGGGAATATAATAATTACCTTATAGATATTTAGAGATGTTGGATTACAACGTGATTAATTATTAAGCTTTATAAAATGCGCACCTGTGGCTGTGGCCAAAAAGGGACAATGTACCAACCATGTTAATTATTGATCTTATAATCAAGAGTTGAGACACTAATTACAAACAGCTTTGGTTAATTGGGTCTGCATTTCAGCATTTCCACTGTTGGTAAATAAGTACCAAAAATGCTTATTTTATTCATAAACATTCCTCACAAGAATTCAGATCAGGTGCAATGTCCAGCCGAATACTGTCAATTAAAAACTACATAGTTTAATTTAAAATTCAATTTAAAATATCAATGAATCCTGTATAAAATAACATAATTTAAACCAAAACTATATCATTTAGACCTAAATTATGTAATTTTAACTCCGTTTTAAACTGTTATATGCAGCATCGGATCTGATTCCACCTCACACAAAAGGTTATAATAGTTTCATGCGTATTGTAATGATTATTTGTTGTAACATGATGTCGTTTTAGGCAACTTTTACATCTGTTCAGTCTCACTTTGTTCTTTCAATCCACTCAGGCATTATTAATTTGAGTTTTTTATACCGAAAAACATGATCTAAATTGCTCAATTTTAATTTCATCATTCTATCAATTATTTTTGACATAATCATCCCTCAATTAAATTGTGACAATCTCGACTTAATTGACTTTGGTTAAGACAAAATAAAGTGTCATAAGAAAAAGTATACAAGCTAGGGGACATGAAAAATCAAGCACAAGAAATTTCATAAAAAAATAAAAGGCAGAATAAGTAAAGGATTAAGATACTACAGGTAATTAGTGACCTTTACATACTTTAATAATTCTAATAATTAACGTGTCATAAAGAAAAAGGAAAAACATTGTCCACACGACCAAAAATAAAATCCAAAAAATCAAGAATTGGTTACAAAACAAATCTTTGAAATATTAAAATATATAAACTGTAGCAACGTGGTACTTATTCTCAACTAATTTTCAAACATCATCGTGGGTAACAAGACGGAAAACTAAAGTTAATTAATCACGAGTTCTACTAAGAATTCCAACAAGATGATTAGGGATTAGTTGGGACATTTTCTCATTAATAATTAGTTGGAAGTTTGAACAATTATAATTTGAGAATAAATCGTTAAAAATATCTCAACCGCTTGTTTTATTTGGTGCTCAAATCTTGATCATCCATTTTAATTGAGACCACAAGTCCATCAACACTAATGTCACCCCAATTTAAGAAAAAGTTTTGTACTCTTGTTTTTATAATGTAATGCTAACCCCACGATATTCAATGATTGCTTATGGACCATGAATTTATATCTAGAGATTGTATTTTTGAATTCATCTATTCTGATGGATTTGTGAATTCTACTTTATATTCATTGATTGTATTTTATCAAGGACTGAGATTGTTTTACGTTATTGTATTTGCACGTGCAAAACATGTGCAACTCACATGCCTCATTTATATGTTGACACCTTCTGATACATTGATAAATGCAATGAACACATTCACGATCCACCAAAAAGAATAGATCTACGCTATACAATCTCTTTGTATCCACTTCAAATTGTGCACCTTATAGTCCTATATGGCTACTATGCACAATGTTGAAGATGAAGAGCACTCTGTCACATTCTACATAGCAAGTAATAGTAATTATTTATAGAATTTTATGAAATGATGAAGAGAGTGATTGAATCCAACCTTGGTGTATGCAAGAGAATAAAGATTGGGGTCATGTTGCTATTGTTCTCTCTATTCATTTCCAAAGTACATTCTCTCTTCCATTCCTTTTCCAAGCATGACTTTACTCCAATTGAGGAACAACTACAATAAGGACAAAAGAGAAGAACATGTAAACTGATCATCAGTGTGATCTTTAATCTAAAGGGCCATAGTAAAGGTTTCATATGAAAATGAAAGACTTGGACTTGGCTGAGTAAATGAGCTCGCATACATGTGCTTTAACAGATACCGACTAGCAGATATTAAGATTAGAGTTTTGCTACAAGCATCGACGTTTGATGTGTACTGAACGCTAGTTTGACGCTTTTGTCCTTAAGATTTGGTAGAAATTCCTGCCTCAAGAATATTTTTAACAAACTTATCAAATTACCCTTGAATCACCAATTTTACTGGAAGGAGAAGATTCTTATTAGCAAAAGCATGGGGTTGTTAGAATAAAAAGTAATTCATATGAAACGAGGAACATGGGAATATAAATGACGACAAATGATGGATGAGAATCTAATGTGGGGATCTATGTTATTAGACTAAGGGACCTAGAAAGGCTGAGGTCCAAGCTGTGTTGAAGTTGAACCATCTTAAAAAGAAGAACAGCTTAGGAATGCGTCTTTGTCAATCAAACTTCAGTTTACAATTATCTGATGTAGCATCCACCAATGGAACTTGTGAAACACACGGCCTCTAATGGAATGAAAGCAAGATGCCATGAGAATGCTGATTGAGGCTCATTATTGGTCATACTGAAGTTCCATCTCTTTAGGCAATACCCTTGAAACCATCAAAATATATTCAGATAACTCGAGCTAGAGTAAGATTACATAGCTAGCTGGTAAAATATAAGGGTTGCTAATGCAGGGTTCCATTTGATATCTTCTCTTCAATTACTGCTCTTTGAGAGAAGGATGGTTCCATTTGATATCAAAGTCATGGTATTTGGATAAACAAAGAGTTGTTAATTATATGCTTACCGCATGGCCACAGGATATTCAGTAAGGTCAATAGCATCTCTAGTCCTCTAAGTAAAGCTTGCCACAACAACAGAAGCAATGAAGCCAATGCTCATGATTAGTACGACGTTGGGAGAGATTTTAACCCCTGGAGCAGTGTCAGTGTGGAACTGAAGCATTGTTCCGCTTCCTGCTCCAGCTGCTGTTCCACTACTCGTGGCGTGGTTCTCCTCCTGCGCAGACTGACAGCTGCTGCTGCAGTTCCCCTTTGCAGACCTTGAGGGCTTGAAACCATCTGTAGCATATCCAAAAGTATTAAATGCTGATTTGAAAAAAGTGAGCAAATTTCGCTGATCCGATGATATGATGATACATGTACAACTTCCAACAGTGCTCTTACATAAAAACTAACAGGTTCATTGTTCAACCCATTCAACTACAAAAAAATCTGACAACCTCAGAAATCCATTGCATCATTACAGTATAGCCTTGACACACAAAAAAGGACCATCAATGAATCTAATCCAAATTCATACCCTCACAACGAAATTCAACACTTTAGTTACTTAAGAAATGAATTGAGATGTTACAATTCAACAGCATAAATATAGAGAACTAAATCATTCAAAAATAAATAACAAAAATTCATGAAGTCAACAATTTCCAATCTGAACCAACGTAGCATAGAAAATCAAACAAAGAACGACACGAGGATGAAATCCAATATAATTCACGATCTGGGCAGGGGTCAATTCTCCACATGAACCGTAAAAAAATCAAAACTTTAATCAAATCAATGTTAGCAGATGGTGATCAGGAGAACAGTCTAAGAAAGTGAAATTAGGGTTTAAGGAGATATGAACATCTGATCTGACCTTAGAGGACGAACTGAAATCAGCGACAGACGCTGGGCGAAGAAATTAATTCAGATCTACGAGGCACGAGCTCTAGAAAAGGGTTTGAATGAAAAAAGCTCGGTGAAGCAAACAAATTCATGCATATTATTTCAAATAATCTGACTTGAAACAGACACTAACATGTTTAATAATATATAGTTTTTCTAAACTCAAAGGAGACGAGTTTATATAAAAATGGAATCAGCAAATTCCAAAAACATGCTCCTGTCTGCAAATATGAAATGCTACAATAGTATGATATTGATACGTATAACAAAATAGAGTTCGGGATCATTTCATTTTTTGCAAATCTTCGTGACTATGCAATAAGACTAGAGAACATATAAGTGCATCATCAGTTACCTGGCATCCAACCCGGCCCTGGGCTGGCAAATACAGATTACCTGGTGACATACTAGCGCAAATTCAGTTCAAAGCATTTCCTTTAGCTAGTCTGCTAATTCTGTAGAAAAATGAGCGAAAGGAAACCACAAAAGCAGATACTTACCAAGAGTCACATTCTACATTTTCATCCACTACGCTAAAATCCTCAAGCCTTCACCTTCATCCACTACGCTTCATGGCAACAAGTACTCATTCTACAATTTCATCAGGTAAACATTTAAAATAAAAAGGCATCATCTTGTGACTCACTACAATGCCTGAATTCCTAGTAGACTTTACACAAGCTGAAACAAGGTCAACGTCGGTCAAATTAGGGAATGTAGAAACGACCTGACCCGAATCAAGAAAATCCCAATCCAACAATATCACGGATTGTACCAACCGACCAGCGATGATCAACCACCGCTTCCATACTAACGAAATCGACACGTGATGGTCACGTGATAAGAATGAGAAGATGTTGAGGTGGACTTGGTCGGAGATAGCAGCGGTGTGGTCTAGGGTTAGGATTTCGGATAGTGAAAAATTAGGGAGTGTATCGAGCTGATTCTTCCGAAAGAGGGTGTTGTTCGAAGTGGGGTTGACGAAAGGCGGCGGCTTCGCGGTGCTAGAGTTGGGGTTGGCAGCGGCGGATGTTAAATGGGGTGCATTTATGGTGAAAAGGTCTGGAATTTGGAGATGTTGTTGTGTCTGGTTTTGGGGAATTGAACTGATTGATGGAATGATTTGACTTTAGTGATTTGGATCGGATAAATGCATTTGGCGTTCTCATTTGGTGCACTGGTTTCATCTTCTTCTTTTCTTGCCTTTCGTGTAACGTTTGGTCGCACTGCGAGACTTTTGTCGATATTGCCGTTTTATATGAAACGACGGCGTTTATGGTCAAATGCCATGTCTTTTGGTCGATGAAGAAAATAAAATAGGGGTGACAAAATGTAATTGACCAATATGCCCTCGGACATTTCTGTTTATAGGACACGTGCATTATAGACTCTCGGTATTTGGTAGTCGGTGCATTTGGATTTACTCAATGCAATAGAGGACACGTGTAGTATTATAGACACTCGGTACACACTGACTATTTGTATTCCAGCATTTCTCAGTAAACATATAATAAATTTTAAAAAAAAAGGAGAATTTCAGAAGAGTG
>QZGG01002145.1:0-44078 GCA_006409495.1 Sedum album
AGTATTCCTTTCTATTTTTACCGTGTTGGCTTGTTAAGTAGATATTAGTTTAGACGTTAGACCACCTCACTGTTTTACTTTGGAGAAGAGATAGGTTTTACAAACTGCAATGGTTGCTTGAACAAGAAGGTATCCCAAATCTTGAATGTATCAAAAGACTTGGTCAGAATTGTTTTCCATTTTTGGTAGGTGAAAGACTTATTCTTGTTGCTCATCAGTTAGAATTTTGTTCACTGTAGGAATGGAAGCTTTTGTGAAGCATTTACTCTATGATCCTTAAATCCTACATCAAGGCTATGCTGTCACTGCTAAGCATCACCTACCTATGTTTTTGCTGTTAAGTTTTTCATTGTTGAATTACAGTAATGAGAAATGGGGATCAGGCATGTGTTCTGGTTATTACATCATGTTAGGTTCAGTCCCTGTCTCATGAAAGATACATAAACAAGCAGCTGTGAACTATTTACAATTTGTATCTGCTGGAATCAAACAATTCTTTCAGTAAATATAACATCTTTTGTACAATGTTGTCTTCATTTTAGCTGATCAGGTCCCAACAGTCTTTCAAAATTACTCCCAACAGTACTAATCTCAAGAAACCTTCAGTGCTAGTCTCTAAAAGTATATCATAACATTCTCAACTGTGCCTTCAGGGTTTAGGCTGGACTCATATATCTGTCACTGATATAATCTTCAGTTGACTCGCGTATACGTTCTGTGTGAAACTTGCAGCAATAAAATCACCTTAAGTGTCATGGATAAAACAATTTAGCAAACAATAGCTCATTCCAAGTATCTTGCAAACCAGGCAAGCACCAATGCGTGCAATCTGCATAGCTAGCTGGATTGGATATCTGCTGTGGCGTCAATGGACTCCACTGCTTTTTGTAAATGGAAGTGTGTGCATCTTTGCGATAGTGTGACAATTGTGTAATGTTAAGAAACGTAATAGGGATGGTTGACTTGTTAAACTCTTCTCGTATTACTTTCATTATGCTTCTCTTGGCATCTGATCCCCAATAAGTTGGGTCGTCGATTGGAGTTGTTTCGTTGTAACAGTTCCCATCTGGTTTTCCTCCCCACTCATTGCTCCTGTTACAACATTTTAGTTTCAGAAAATAAATCCTGATATCACGGGAAAAAATCTAAAGGCAGAGCCTTACTTGGCATGGGACGGTGACATGCTAGTGAAGAAAACTCGTGTTTTTTCGGTATCCATGTTCTTCTTAATCCACCTCAGCATGTTTTTCATTGTCATGCGATAAGCGTCCTCCGTATTCATCTCCACAATGTCCTTCACAGGACTATCGAATGATGACCCACGCCTGTAAAACAAAGGTCGTTCATCAAAGCAACCTTAAATAGTCAGATTGATGATGGATAAAAGTGCGATTGGAATGGTGAGAATTACAATATTTTCATCTTCGAGCCTGTAATCCACCAAAGATAAGTATTGAAAATAATAATGTCAGCTCCTTTCCAATATTTCCCATGCTTGTTTATCGAACCTTTCTTTACGATTCTGTCCGTTATTCGATGAATAACAGCATTATCAGAATTCGATTCAAGGAGAAAAGGAGCCCAGTAAAACTCGATCGTAGCATTATAGTCCTGAAATCAAAAAACAACAAATGAGATTCTTATAAGTAGGTACTCATCTTAAGAAACACGAAAAGCAAAGTGGGTAAGACAGTGTGGTATTTAAAATTACCTTGGCTTTGAAGATAGTAAGAGAGTCTATTGTTTCCATGGATTTTGCATTTTCAGGAATGACTGAATGGATCAGACATATGAAGGAGACATACTGACCCCGGTTTAAAGAATCACCGACAAATAACATCCTCTTCCCCGAAGAGCTTCAAGCATCATTGTGGCATTGAAACTGCAGAAAAAATAACTGTCTGATTTTAACATAAACTCAAGCTGTGTGACAGTCATAGTCTATCACACAGATGATACATTTTACCAACTGTATCATCTGAGCCAATGTACACGAAGATGATACATTTTTACCAGAATTGCAATTCGATTGTTCCCCTTAACCACTTTTAGGACACTCAATGAATTCGTAGATTTACCTTTTGTGATTTTCAATAAACTAAACAACTTTAAAATACAGTTATTATCAATTGCGTATACATGTGCCAGTTTGCCTTTCTCTCGAGACTATTCCCCTTTGTTGCAAATCATACGGACATCACCTAAAGTGATTTCATATTTCAAAAAGTAATCAATACTCAAGACTACTTTAAGATAAAGGGACAATGCTAACAACACAAGCACCACAAAGTGAAGACAGAAACTTTCTTAACTTCACGGGGATTTTTTATACTTAAAAGGCGTTTATCAAATTCAAATACTCCCAAAACTGATGTACATTCTCATTTCTCCACCTTGCTCCCTCTACAATTTACAAATCCAATGAACAACTCTATGTGCACCATTTCGCTACTCATCCAGACCAATAAACATGTTAGTTATCAACAAACAAGATGGTACCAATCAACAACTTTAATAGAAAAATATCCAATGCCATGAAAAAGACCATCTCTTTTAGCAGCAGTTCCGCTACTTTTTATAAGTAAGATGAAAGCATACATTATTTGGAACCACTCTCACAACCTAACAACTATATCATCATATCACGGTGTCCCTGAACTAGATCAGATCACTTTCATTCGTCAGTTGTTTTGGAAACAATCATTCGTAATTTGAACTAAAGGCGTCATTTTTAACTTCTTAGTTCTAGCACACATGGCCGGCCCCATTCCAAATCGACCATGAAAGTCCAAGGGCAATCATCCCCAAATCAAATCTAATATCAAAAAGCACTAATAAGCCATGAGTTTGCATTAAGTAATGGACAAACCTGGGAAGATCGCATCCGTGAGGCTTCCATTGCCACAACTGGTACTCATTCTCCGGCCTACCGTGCTCCTGACACGTCAGCTGAGGCTGGATATACGGACACTCCGATTCCTTATACAACGGCCTAGTCAACCCTGCATCATCCTGTTTGACCCACTTTCCACTAAACACATCACACTCTTCCACACCATCTCCAACCGCAAACGCCAATCTCGGCTTGATCTTCTCTACAAACAAAACAAACCCATTTCATAAATCAATCAAAAAAGTCAACAAATCTCTTAAAAATCAAGTCTTGAGCAGTTGTGTTTACCGATTTGTAGGGTTGTGGTGGCTGGCGGAAAATGAGAGTGAAGGTTTGAGCATAGAGGAGAGTGACGATGAGGATGAAGGTGAATAGAGAGATTAGGTATGGAGAAAGACGAGGTCTTGGAGATGGAGATTGGTGTTTCATTTTGTGACAATGTTTGAGGTTTCAAGCAGAGACAGCATGTGGATGTGTGTAGCTTGAAGCATTGAATTCAATTTCAATACAATATGATCAATTGTGTATCACTTGAATTTTAAATTTATATTTAAATTAGGTAAGGCTGTGTTCCTTTTCCTTCCAGTTACAGATCGGAGAAAGTGATACTTGAACCTCCGATTCCCAGACAGATCTCTGATTCTCTCATCTCATCTGCTGCATTTTTTTAAAATAAATATTCAGCCAAATTTGACGTGCAAAAGTTACAGCCCGTGATGCAGGACTTAAAACCGGCCCATTTAACACAAGATTGCCTGTGAATCTGAAATTAAAAACGGTCGGTTATTACATTAAATTTTTTGAGAAAAACAATTGTTTAGGGTGGGATTTGAACCCACGCCCTTTTTTAACCAAGTTTTTTTTTTGACTTTTTTAATATGTATTTTATGCTCCGCCGCTTAAATTACAACCTTTTCCACTGATCTGTAGTAGCGCAAGCCAGACACGCGCACCATCAAGCAATCCAGTAATAAACCTCCACGTGGCACTATCCTTATCCATCGATTAACAGTCCAAACTCTTCTCGATCTATCCATCCAGAAACCACCAGATATCAGTCCAAACCCAATCCATCCGTCTATTTAAATCCGACGGTTCAGATTTCTCCTCGCATTTACTCACATCCGCACACACTTCTCCGCAATTTTCTGCTCTGCGAATTTCGCGATAATCTTCGACCATGTCGCTCAAGGCTGTTTCACCGATCGCGTTGCTGAAATCTAAAGAAGATGGTTTGAATCCGTTATCTTCTTCGTCGGCGCAGACTCTGAAAATTCGTACTCCGGCGAACAAAAGGTTAGGGCAAATCGTTGCTGCTACATCTAAAAATTCACAAAGTCGTCCGCTTTCTGGTGTGGTGTTTGAGCCGTTTGAAGAGGTGAAGAAAGAACTGTCGCTCGTTCCGACCGTTCCTCAGGACTCGCTTGCTAGACAGAAGTACTCAGTTGAGTGCGAAGCAGCTGTGAATGAGCAGATTAAGTGAGTTTCAAGACTTCATCTTCATCTTTTAGATTTTTAATTTTGCTTAGTTGAGAATTTGAGATATTACTTATTTGTTATTGAATTTTGTAGTTTTGTGTTAAAAGCGATAAAATGATGTAAAAGATTGATGTTATATGCAGTGTGGAGTACAATGTTTCATACGTGTATCACGCCATGTATGCTTATTTTGATCGATAATGTGGCGTTGAAGGGTCTTGCGAGGTGATTCCCTATCTTGAATCTTTTCTATGAAAATCCTTGCTTTTTTTTGTTTTCGTGTGTAAATTGTAATGTTGTTCGAATGTAGTTTCTTTAAGGAGTCCAGTGAAGAAGAAAGAGAACATGCTGAAAGGTTTATGGAGTATCAGGTGTTTGATTGATTATACCAATATGTATTTCAGCGCCCTGCAGCGGTTATGCTCTCAAGTTTCTGTCATTTTATTTTTAATGTAGTTGAGATGATAATTTTCAGAACAAAAGGGGTGGAAAAGTGAAGTTGCAGTCTATACTTATGCCAGTTTCTGAATATGATCATGCTGAGAAAGGAGACGCTTTGTATGGTTAGTTATCCTTATTTTCTCTTCTGAAGCTTCAGGAAATTGGTTGATTTACTTGAGCAGTTCTCTTATATTTGTCAACTAAATATTACCGGCTTTTATCTTTTTTTGATTAATCTATGCTATTTTTCCTGTAACTGTTACAGCAATGGAGCTTGCACTTTCACTGGAGAAGTTGACAAATGAGAAACTGCTCCATCTGCACAAGGTACAGTGCAAGTTAATATGTTAGGCAGAACAGCTATAAACCATCTCGATCCTAATTGAGAAGTGCCTTTATATGTTGTCATCATATATATAAAATGTCAGATATGAGCCTGTTTTCCATGATATAGTGATTTATGCAGTTTTTCCATATTCACAGGTTGCTACCCAAAACAATGATGTGCAGCTAACTAATTTTGTTGAGACAGAATTTTTGACTGAACAGGTTCAACTTAAATTTCTTTTTAGCTCCCGGAAAATAAGCAGTAAAGATGTAATAAGACTTGCTTGATATCTAACCATATGACACCGAGATGCTGTCTGATTTGCTTTAGGTTGAATCCATCAAAAGAATCTCGAGTATGTTGCTCAGCTGAGAAGGATCGGAAAGGGACACGGTATTCCATTTACAACCATCCTACTTATCATTAATCAACAGTGGCACATGATCACCCTCTTATGCTTTCACTGAATGCTATTTTGTTCTAAGCAATCCTGTTATGTGTTGATTTTTCAGGAGTATGGCACTTTGACCAGATGCTGCTAAACGAAGGAGCTGCTGCATAATGCTGCCAGTTTAAAAGACCAATTATCGGAGTGTTCAGTTCAGTTTTCCTACTCAGTTCAGTTCAGTTTTCCTACTCAGTTCAGTTAAAAGATCGATCATAGGATTAGATCTACCTTTAGGTGGTTGTGCTTATGCTTCAAACCTAAAACTAGTTGAACCATTGTAGTTATAATGTGTAATGTAAAGCTGAAAAGAACAAACTTACAATATCAACAGAGTTTGCTTGTCAGTTGTCGACTTGTCGCACGTTTTTCGAAGTTCAGTTGTAATAGAAACTTGCAGAAGGGATTCTGGTTTAATCGAATGCATCTCAAATCTCACTCTCAAGAGGGTTGTTGTATACATAAACTTCATATATATTGTATTTGTAAAAAACAAGACATTTAATCTAATGGATACCCTCGAAGATAGGAATTCGTTGCCGAGAATTTTCTGAAGCCCGTGATTTATGGGTAGAAAAAACTACTAAAAGAAAACAAAATGTAAAAGGGGACAAAGTCAATGAAACTAGTAATTGTAAAGGTATTTAATGGTACAACTTGGAAAAATTCAGGGTTCTTGAAAATTGTTACTTACACATTCCCATTTTTGCCTTTTTGGAAACAAAACAATAAAATTAAATGGATGAAGTGAGTATGAAGATTTTCCTCTTCACTTTTTCTCATGTCACAAAAACAAAATATAATTAAATAGGAAAGACTCAAAGAGATAAGTTGATTGGTTGACATTTCCTTTGTGGACAAGTTTGAAAGGTTAAGGACACCAGCAGACATTTCTTTTAAATAATTATGTGTGCATGTGAAATATGCTGTGTCATATTGCTCCTCTCTTCTCATTCAGACACATACCCCAGTTTCATGCAATATATTCCCTTTCTACTACTATTTAATTATTTATAAAGTTGTCCATTTCATCAACTGCTCAGATAACATAGATTTCTGGGTTTTAATGATTCTAAATGTCACCAAATTACAACAATAACAAGTTTCATGCTGTATAAGAAATAATAAATTTGGATGAAGGAGATAAAAGACCCTTCGGCACAACCATTTGAGTTATTTGTACGCAAATAATTATGGCTTACATTAAGTCTCAATCTTTTCGAATTCCTAGACGTCAATTAGGGTTTTGTAAACATTTGTAAAATTTTACCCATTTATGCATATTTTTGAGGTTGTCATATGTACACATTAAAGTTGCCCTAAAAGGAATAAATCTGCATATATATCTACTAATATAATTTGTACTCTTTAATAATGGACGTGATATAGTAATAAAGGGAGGGATAAACCAAAGCAAACCAAACACGTACTTGTCTGCACCAAAGTTTGCAGAAGAGGCAGCAGCAGTGGTGTGTCCTGCTGCATAGTGCAGAAACAGCGTGTTTCTTAATGCTGCAGCAATCCATCCATAATACACCTTCCTACCTTCATCTTTACCCCTTCTCAAAACATATTATAAATACCCCAAGGCCCAAGACCACCGCCCAAACCCACCACTCCCACTCCAAACCTATTCTCTCTCTAAACCTCTCTCTTTCTTTTTTCTTACCACCTTTCCAAACACACCAAACAACAGCAGCAGTTGCAGAAGCTGCCCACAGTTTCTCCAATTGCGCACTAACACCCCATAAACCGAGGTACGCTAGTCTTCCTCCACCTTGATCCCTCTTTCCCATTCTCAACCCTTTTTATAACCCGAACCCTAACCCTCATCCAACATGAACCCAAGCCCTAACCCTAATCCAACACCAAACACAACAACAACAATATCTGAACAAGAAAACAACAACAGCAATGGCAGTAGCTGCTCCAATAACAACAACAACGAAGACAAGAACAACAACAGCAGCACCAAAACCAGGTGTAATAATACTAAGGGCAAAGGTGGGCCGGACAACAACAAGTTCCGATACAGAGGCGTGCGTCAACGAAGCTGGGGTAAGTGGGTAGCTGAGATCCGCGAGCCACGTAAAAGAACACGCAAATGGCTCGGGACTTTCTCGACCGCAGAAGATGCAGCGCGTGCTTATGACCGCGCTGCACTCGTCCTTTACGGCTCTCGCGCTCAACTCAATCTTCAACCATCCAACTCATCATCCAACGCCGCTGCAGGCTCTGCCGCGTCACGTGCTTCATCATCCACGTCACGTGCGTCGTCTTCTTCATCTACTAGTTCTTCTCAGACTCAGTTGAGGCCGCTACTTCCTCGTCCACCGTGTGGGTTTAATTATGGTTCTGCTTCGACGACGTCGTTTGGAATTCCATCTGCTTCTGCTAGGCATACTTGTTACGGTGCGTATGGATTGTACGGCCATCCGTCTGCTGTGATCTATCAACCAAACGTTGTCGTTTCAGCGAACCAGCAGAGTCTTATTCAGCCGCATAATCAACAAGTGAGTACGACAACTACGACCCATCTTTTCCGGATCCGAGTAGTAATGTTACATGCATGGATCAGGAAGTAGTAGCAAGAGATCAAGGAATGATAATGGGGAGTTTAAAGATGACGTCGGCAACAGTAGTGCCTACAACCTCGTACTCAAACCCTAACCCTAATAAGAGAGATGCTCATCAGCCACAGATGGGGATTCATAATGAATCTGGTGGTACAATGTCATATGAAGAGATTAATTCATTGGTGGGATCTTTGTGTTCGAATTCAGATCAGGGAATGGATTTGAGTGGTGGGCAGTCAGTGTCGGATCCGTTGGCTATTGTGGGTTCGGGGTCGGATCAGGGCTTGTGCCTTCATTTGGAGAGAGGATGATATCCCATCTTCGAGTTTCTGGGATTACGGACAAGATCCGTTCCTGTTTGATTTTTGAAAGACATTTCTCTTACAAGGTTTGCATTTGACCTTTCTTTTATTTGTGTGCTTTTGTTGTATGTTTTATGTTTCTTGTGGAAAGTGTTAGTTCTTGCTGAGTCCAGGAATATATTTGATCTACAATTGAAACTGAATTAATATATGGTTTTTTTGTGTAGATAGAGGTTAAATTGTTACTATTGATTTACTAAATTGTTACTATATTGAAACTGACTACTGATTTACTATTGAAAATTAATTTTCAAACAAGGGCTTGGAAATTGTTAAAGGGAAGGGTCAATATACGTATACCCTTGGGAATCATCATTTTCGTATTAACCAAACATATGTATAATGCCGCTATGTAATAAATCAATACATGTGTAATAAGTTTCTTCTTGGGTGTAATAAACTACTCTGTACTCATTATACACCAGCAAACGTGAATCGTACTTAGTAATCAATCATCCAAATCAATGCTTCTCTTACTAGTACTTGGTATAGTTGCTGACCAGATAGTACATTTTTCTGTAATGTGTTAGGCATCAACCTTATAAGCTGTGGTAACTTAACACGTTTGCAGGAAGGATAAGTACTAGTTGTAAACCAAAAGATCGATCCCAAGTATGAAGTAAAATGTTGCTGGAGCAAGCACGGAAAAAACAAGAATCACGAGAAATTCATTTGAAGATATAAGAGCTCTGTAGTTTGGATTATCAGAAAGAAGATGAGGTATAAAATAAGTTTGACGACGTTATACATATCCATTATTGCTATTTAGTATCTATTGCCAGAATGAGCTTCCTTGAATTGTGGTTTATATCATCATATATTGTTGCATTCTGCTTATGTGTCCTAAAAGCGTTAGGACGTGGCTGTAGCATGGTTTGCTTTTTGTTGCTAAAAAACTAAATATGTAATCTTAGTTTCTTAAAGAAACTTACCAGTTCATTTCTATTTGGCTTTTGACATGGTGCATATGCAAGGGATATTGCGACTTGGTATAGCCAAATACACAACAAGTGCTTAATCATATATAAAAATTTAATATGATATTAGATATCATTCAAGTATAATATGGCAGTTTGCAAGTCATTTGATGACCATTGACCGTTGCTTTTGTCTTGATTACTTATTTTCTAATGTTAGGAAGGCACTGAAAACAACTAAACTAACCAAATGACCATTGATTCATTCTGCTTTTTTCGGGTTTATCAAGTAGTTTTTTTTAAAACTTTGTAATGAAATAAACAACTGCACCGAGCCAGAGAGACAGAGGACGCACAGCTTCTGAGAGACAATCCAACACAGACAACAATACAAACTTCTGAAACTGGCAAGCAGAATTTGATCCGTTCATCAAGATCAAGGTTGTGTAAGTGTAACTCTATCTGACAACATGACAATCCATTAGCTAGCGTTTGTGGTAGCACCTCCTCTCAATTTTGTGCTTTGTTTTTCAAAAATGAGGTGCTAGATAAATGCAACCGGTGGATATGCTCTTAGAAATTTGTACTACCTTTAAACCCCTACGTTACGCATGAAATTTTATAGAGTTAATTTTATTAAATTATAAATTACATTTTAACTATCACACTCTACATCAAGTTTTCAGCCTCACAAACCCTAAGTAAAAACCCTAAAAAGACAACGTAGATATTATTAAGTCAAAGAAAGTACATAATCTAATACATATAGAACAAACCAACCGACTTAACCAGACGATTTCCGGTTTGAGTTAAACCCTTTACGGACCGCGCGTGAGAATTCATCAGATATTTCAGAATACATCCTCACAACTCTCGAAACGTTGTCGTTTATTTCCTGAATCAAAGCCACATTCTTCACCATATTATCTCCAATCTTCGACTGATGATTTTCATTCACTTGTTGAATTAAAACTCTATTCCGATCCAACACCGCCTGCACTTGCTTCAGATTCTTATCCAACAATTCCCACGCCGCTGGATCTCCTCCCTCTTTAACTTCCTCTGTTGCTCGATTGTCGTTGTCTTCGTCCATGGTCGATCTTTTTGGATGATGGGTTGAAGTGAGATTTGTGAAAGGATGGAGATGGGAGAGGCGGTGGATGACACGCGCGCGGATGTGCGAGTCGGGGAAGTGAGGGATGGAAATATCTAGAGAGGAGATTTGGGGTTGAGAGATATATGGATGATGACGAGGAGGATTTTTATCTTGTTTCTCATTGGTCTAGATACACAACGACGTCGTTTGATATATTTTCTCCATCCAATATGTTTATACACTTTGATTATTCTATACCGCACAAATAATCAAAAAAAATAGACAAGAGACGGAAGGAATAGCTGTCCAGCAAGTTGCGGGTGTGGGCCGACTGTTTTTCCTTTGGGTGAAAATGGAATCAATGAGGCCTGTTGGCCCAAAAGTAAAAACGCCGTCGTTCGTTCATCTCGACTTGGATGCTTCAGTCCAAGACATTATCGGTCTTAATTAATATCTCATTTTAGGTGCCAATTATCCTGAAAATTCCTGCCTGATTTTTTTTTTTTTCGATAGCGGTTATATTGGGTACAATTCATAGAGATCGTATACATGATATCTATTCTAATCATTTGAAGCTCTGGTCACAATAACGGACATCCAACCCACAATCGACAGCATCAAGCATGCATGTCTCTTCCGCATAGATGAAGAACGACCCTCCAAGAGAACAGGAATACAGGCGAAGAGCCTCCACGCATGGGTGGAGGGGGCGAAGAGCCTCCATGCACGAGGCAGGAGGAAGGCAACAGCCTCCCACAAGGGAGGATTGAATAAATGGTGAGGCCAGGGATCGAACCCTTGACCTGAGGATTCTTTGTCAGAATCCCCACCATCAGGCTACCACCCTGATTTAAATGTATACAAAAATGGTTTATACAAAAAATCAGTTTTCCTTAAAAATGGTCTCACAAACATGTTTACATGATTTGTGTTTACTTGAAGAATCTGAGCAAAGAGGACACAACAGGCCACACTACCCACTAAATCCAATCTTCATATTCCACTGGCTCATCAGACAATCATACAGCCATTCTTAACTATTTGGGTACAAGGCTATGCGGCCTCCGACTCCGTAGACAGTCGGGACCTTTTCTACATGCAGCAGCGATATTGGAATATTGAATTGATCACTGCCAGACACATTGTTGTTGATGAGCTCTTAGGTGGGAATGCTGCAGCCATGCATCCAGCACAGATTCTGGCTTACTACTCCCTAGTTGGACCAAGAAAAGATTACCCAGACACAGTTTTCCCGCTACTAACTCATCAAATACCCTTTCAAAATCCATTACCTGTTCAACGGGCAGTGCCAGTTCAACAACTTCATTAATATATCTTCGTTCATAGAGGTCGACATTTCTTACAAAATGAGTTTTAGATTCTTCATAAAACCTCTAGTGTGCCGTATTTTCCATCACCTGTCTTTACATCTGCTCCTATCGGACTACAGTTGTTCAGGAAAGAGTGGAATGTAAGAAGACACAATTGTCAAACTGATTTATCAGATTCAGGTGCAAAGCGTTACCTTAAAAAAATTGATTGAAAAGGGCAGCAAACCTTAAATCTTAATGGTTGTAATAAAAACTTGCAAATTTTCATCAAATTGTAACACGCATGTCCTGCAAGGACTTGCAGCAGATGGATATACTTAAAGCAGCCATGTCACCATTGAAAGGTGGTAAGTGGCTGCCCTGGCACCATTGAAAGCAGCCACTTGCTCAGTTTGTTGTTATGTTGCTCATCAGTAATTCAGTTTCTCAAGTTGGATCCCGATCCACGATTGAAGATAACAAATCTTATCTCTCCAATCCCAAAACAAAACATTATTTGATTAGGGGTCACTATGTTTTCCATAAAAAAACAGCATTTCCCTTTCCTTGTCTGAAATGAGCAAATCCGAGGACTCACCTTATTGAGATAGCCTTAAACGAATCCTTTTTTCATCATTCCATGGTAACTTATGGGAATTTCCATCAATGGCCGAATGAGACAGAACTCGACTTGATATAGACACATTTGGTCGGACTGCATGACTAAATATCATGTGAGTTCATATCTTTTTCTTCCATTGGATTTTTCTGAAGTTCCAAACTGTTGAATAATCCATAACTCTTGTTTGTTTTCACACTTGCACAAATAACTCATTACTCCATTTTCGACTTGGGAACGCTTCCTAAACATCTCGGCCATGTCGGCTTATGCGCATCAAATGGAACGAGATATTTCCTTCCTATCTCAAACCACTCCAAGCGCAAGTACTTCCGGTAAGGACCTTTATTTTTTGCACCTTTTCAGTTGTAAACATTTTGGTAGAAACTTATGCCTAATATTTCTACTTTCACTTGCAGAGTCAGGAAGTCATTATGAGCCAGGGTTCGCAATCAGCGCATTTACAGCCACAATCTTAATATAGGAGCACTTGTAATAGCTGGAGTTTCATTATTAGCACTGTTGACTGCACTGGTAGTCATGCTGCAATCTTGCCAGAGTAAAATCTGCAGGAGTCTTAGACTTGTCTGAATCTAAATCGCTAAAAGAAAATACCAAACATATGTAAAATGCTTGTTACACATTCTGAGCTGAATGGCCTAAGTGCAGATGAGATTCCCTTGAAGTGCAAGGAAGACGCAACTCGTTACATCACAAGCGGTCAATATGCTAGAGATCTCGAGTTTTCCATAAGTTTGGTGGTTAGCTACTTCAGTACCATTAAGCCTCTAGCTGATGGACTAGAAATTATACTAATGGATGCAGATGACTTTTTTCCAACAATCGTCATAACAGTATTATCATCAGTCCAGTAGTATCAATGAAGAAGATACTCTCAAGCAGATTCTGATGTTGGGATTATACAAAACACTTCAAGTCAAAGATGGCAGCTTGTTTTTAATATCAAGGAAGCCGTCAAAGAGAGCGAATTGCTACCCTGAAACTATTTGGCTTCTGCAGGATACACAGACTGGCTTTTAACTTGATAATGAGGTTAGCCTTAGATATATTCACTAGTATCTTTCCCATATCCCTAATAAATGCATAGATTACGAAACTTTTCGTTTCTTTTTTCAAATTCCATTATCCGAAAAGTTCATAATTCAACCGAATGTTAACAGGTCAAGGAATGAAGTTGAGATGGATACAAGTGCATACATGTCTAAACAGAGAGCAAAACTGCAAGAAGAGGGCCTAAGAATAGTGGGCATTGTGAGCAGCAACATGGATGCACTTAGTGGTGCATCTTTAGGGAAGAAATTATTCAAGCTTCCTAGTCATGTACACTACCACCTTTAATACATGTTAACGTTAATGTTTGGTATTACACATGCCACAAGTCAATTAAGAGTAACCAAACAGTTGCACGTTCAATGACTGTACAAACCTCGGACTTCAAAAACAGGACAAACAAGACAAACAAGACTGAAACAAATATGGAACGACTCGATTCATAATCTTCATAGTAAATTAGCAGGAGTAGTTATGGATTCAGTAGGGTTGAAATTAAGTGTAACGGCTCTGAGCTGAGATTTGAAAATGGACAGTGCATGTGGGAGTGACATTTTCACGTGAGTAACAAAATTATTGTCAAGTTTAAAATCAGAAACTCAAAAGTCTTATGTTGTCTCAACTTTACTAAAACATAAATAAAGCAACAAAAGTCCAGTAGGTGATTCGGTTTAAATTTCTCACGCTTCCAGCTTTTACTAGCCGTTGATACTCTGCGGGGCCCACACATCAAATCATTTTTTAAGGTTTTACATTTTATCTGTAAGTATGTTTTGTAACATTGGAAATCAGTGACTACAAGTTTTGTTTTGACAATTAATTTGTTTTGTAGCAGATGTGTTGGTATTTTTGCGGAATCTTGCATTGTTTTTGGTTACTGTGCATGGCGTTGAGAATGTCTTTTGTTTGAGATCCTTTGCCCAACGGCTATAGGGTCACATTAGGTGCAGAATGCATTACTATATTTTATATAAACTGAAGAAATACTTACTACATTGTTGGAAGAAACTTCAAATGATCATCCTCATGAAATTCGATCCGTTGTTACCCTAAGAACTATTTCTAACGGACAAAATGATGAGTATTATAAACGAAAAATTTCGAATTCATCAGAAATTACATGATTTATAATACGACCTTCACTAGGAGACAAAAAATATATCTTTTAAAACTCAAACTTCAGTCCGGAAACTAGAGCCTAGAAGGACGTCTATGTAATTAGTTAAAACTGTAAGGACTAATTTGCAACAAACCGCATCCATTTATTTGAATTCTGAGCTCGTCAACTCTAGCTTCCTTTATTACATTCTCCAAAATCAAAATCCAGACAGACACATCACTCCTCCGATCCTCAGACACGAACACGACAACATCGATTGATCGATCGGTCGCTCCATTTTGTCTTCATCATTAATGCCTTCGCTCCTTAGCTGAAATTCCACTCCTTTTCACGAGATTCTTGTTTTCGGCTATTTGAATTTTGAGTTTTTGAAAAATGGAGGATACTGAGAAATCAAGCTCCGGTGGAAGCTGCTCTGGGAAATCCAGCTTTTCAGTTCAGTCAGATGATGATGGGAAGAGAAAGATGCCGTCTTCGCCATTAGGTTGGCCTATAGCCAAAATTGAAAACCCTAAGTGGACTGAAGTTAGTGGTTTAGTAGATGAAGTCAAATTGGAGGCGGTGGGTCCTGTCATGAAGCCTAATAAGATCAGCTCAGGTGCTGTTTTTGTATTCCTTTTCATTTTGTCCATTTGTGGATTTTGAGAAAAAAATTAACTAAAAAATGATGTTTTGGGATTTTTGTATGGAGCAGAAGTTGAGATGATGAAGGAGAGGTTTTCAAAGTTGTTACTTGGCGAAGATATGTCTGGATCTGGTAAAGGAGTATGTCCGGCGCTGGCGATTTCCAATGCAATTACCAATTTATGTGGTATGTGTGAAGGGTATTTGAATTTGCTTGATAATGATGGACAAAGGACTGTGGTTGTGTTATTAATGTGGTTTTCTTTGTGTAAATATAGCGAGTGTGTTCGGGCAATTGTGGAGATTGGAGCCTTTAGCAGCAGAGAAGAAAGAAATGTGGAGGCGAGAGATGGACTGGCTTCTTTGTGTGACTGATCACATTGTTGAATTAATGCCTTCTTGGCAGACACTCCCTGATGGTAGCAAGCTAGAGGTATGCTCTTCATAAATTCTATGTCTTTTGCCTTGGTCAAATTGCCGTGGTCCTTATGGGACGTATGAGAAGTGATGTGATGAGCTATTGATTTTGTTAATTCAGGTGATGACTTGCAGACCGAGATCAGACTTATTTATCAACCTTCCAGCTCTTCACAAGCTTGACAATCTACTAATTGTAAGAATCAGCTCTTCCTTTTGTGCTGTCCTTTTCATATTGCTTTCAATTCGTACGATTTGAGGCTGATTATGTATGTGTTTGCTAGGAACTTTTGGATGGATTCAAGGATACAGAATTTTGGTATGTCGATCAAGGAGTTGTAGCACCGGATAATAATGGCTCAGCTTCGTTTCGCAAACTTACTCAAAGACAAGAGGATAAATGGTGGCTGCCAGTCCCTCGTGTCCCTATCACTGGCCTGAACGAAGCTTCGAGGAAGCATCTGACTCACAAGCGAGAATGTGCAAATCAAATACTCAAGGCAGCATTAGCCATCAATAGTAATGCTTTAGCTGAAATGGAAGTTCCCGAATCATATCTTGAAACCCTTCCGAAGGTATGGGGCATCAAAATAAATGGCACATTCCATAAACCTCCAGTTAGTCAATTAAAATGAGTATTTTTCTCTTTACAGAATGGGAGGGCTTGTCTGGGAGATGTCATACATCGATACATCACATCTGATCATTTCTCAGCGGAGTGCTTGCTTGATTGTCTTGATTTATCAGCTGAACATGTTGCATTAGAGATGGCAAACCGCGTGGAAGCTGCAATCTTTGTATGGAAGAGGAGAAATCATCCAAAACCCGTTACTTGTTCAAACCGCTCCGTGTCCAAGTCATCGTGGGAGATGGTTAAGGATTTTATGGCTGATGGAGACAAGAGGGATCTTCTAGCTGAAAGAGCCGATGGCCTTCTTGTTTCCTTGAAACAACGGTATCCGAACTTGTCCCAGACAACACTTGATGCCAGCAAGATACAGAGCAACAAGGTACTACTTCCACTTCCCTCCGCATTCTCCCACTGAATTCATATTGCTCTCTCGAATATATACTAATACAGTTATGATTTATGCACTTGACAGGACATCGGAAAATCCATACTGGAGAGCTACTCAAGAGTTCTAGAAAGCCTTGCATTCAACATTGTAGCCCGCATAGACGACGTACTGTATGTTGATGACTTGACAAACCAATCAGACAAACTCTCATCTAGTTCAGTAGTCAGTGTCACCACACACAAGAGAGTATCCATTTCCTTATCAATGCCTTGCTTAGGCACTCCATACAAAACAGCATCAGCCACACCGAGCTTCTCACCAGCTCCATTAGTATCTCCTGCAAGAGGCGAAAGAACTCCATTCCTCAACAGCACCAACAATATCAATATCAACCACCTAAATAAGCCACCACGCCGTGGCGGCCTAGGAGTGAAAAGAGTCTTGTCCAATTATCTCAGCACTGAAACAAGAGACAAGAATTACAGCAATCAAAATGATGAACTGTCAGCTGTCAAGAACATTACAGAAAGTCCTGCAGGAGCAAGGACAAGCACCGAGAGCAGGAAGACAGTTTTAGGAACAAATCTACCTAGATAAAACTCTTGCATTACACACCCATGATTTACCCTGAAACTTCCTGGTGCATTTTTAGCTATACGATTTCTTTTGTTTTTAATGGAGAGTGCTACATGTTTTTCACAATACTCTTGCGGATTGAGATGCAAGAGCAACGGTCTATTGGTCAGTCACTCAATTTCTATTCCTACAAAACCAATACAACCCGTCAAAACTATGTCGTTTTATAATCGATTATTAAGTGGTTTAATTTATTATGAGGTAAAATTACATCGATTTATTTTTCTCTGTATTTTTCTCTTTTTTATTTAAATAATTCGAAAGAAGGACGAGGAACAAATTGATAAGACAGTGGGCTCCGTTTTTCGTGAAATTACGAAATCGCCATTGGTTTCGGTCACAGTTACTAGGGTTTCTATTCTGTAATCTACGATCGACGATTGAGTTAGGGATTGATAATCGTTATGCAAGCGCCAGGCGGAGGGAGCGGTAACGTTATAGACGTAGACGATATCATCCGGCGGCTATTGGATGTTCGATCGGTTCGACCAGGAAAGCAGGCTCAACTCTCTGAAGCTGAGATCAAACAGCTATGTGTTGCTGCCCGTGATGTTTTCATGCAGCAACCTAATTTACTGGAACTTGAAGCTCCTATCAAAATTTGTGGTATCAATTTTGCCCTAAGTTGAAATTTATTGTCTTTGAAATTATTTTGTTTGAAATATGTCGCCTTGAATTTGTACTCACTTGGGATGCTTAATTTTGGATCATTTAGGTGATATTCATGGGCAGTACAGTGATCTGTTAAGGCTTTTTGAGTATGGAGGTTTTCCTCCGCAGGCTAACTATTTGTTCTTGGGTGATTATGTTGATCGGGGACGTCAGAGCTTGGAGACTATTTGCCTCTTGCTTGCCTATAAAATTAAGTATCCCGAGAACTTTTTTCTGCTGAGAGGGAACCATGAGTGTGCTTCAATAAATCGTATATATGGATTTTATGATGAATGTAAACGCCGATTCAACGTCAGAATTTGGAAAGCGTTTACTGAATGTTTCAATTGGCTTCCTGTGGCGGCATTGATTGATGACAAAATATTGTGCATGCATGGTGGCCTGTCCCCTGATCTCAATAACTTAGATCAGATTAGAAACTTACCGCGTCCGACCGCAATACCAGACTCTGGTTTACTATGTGATTTACTTTGGTCAGATCCTAGTAGAGATGTTAAGGGCTGGGGTATGAATGATAGAGGAGTATCATTCACATTTGGTGCTGATAAAGTTTCAGAATTTTTGACGAAGCATGATTTGGACTTGGTTTGCCGTGCCCATCAGGTATCGCTGTTGTTTTAATTTCGTTGTCCTGTTTTAATGCTTTTATTAATAATTAGCATGTTGTGTCTGTTTATGTAGGTTGTTGAAGATGGATACGAATTCTTTGCGGATAGGCAACTTGTTACCATTTTCTCAGCTCCTAACTATTGTGGCGAATTTGATAATGCTGGTGCAATGATGAGTGTTGACGATGATTTGATGTGCTCCTTTCAAATTCTCAAACCTGCTGAAAAAAAGAACAAGTTACTGTCAACAAAAATGTGATTCTGTTGTTGTCCAGTTATTTGAGCAAGGTAGGTTTTACGCCAAATTCAGCTTCTGCACTGTTGAATTCTCTTTGCTATACGAAGGTTTTTATTCAATTTTACCTTTTGGATAAGTATTCATATTTCATCTGTTTATTGTTTAAACAAATTTTCGATGTTAAAACTGATGAAGGCCGGACTATTTTTTTACTAAGCACTGCCACCTATCTGATTTATTACATAGATCTAATAACAGATAACCGAGGATTGAACTTGCTCTATTTATGGGAAATGCTGTAATACTAGTTCTTTTCTGGTTAAGCTATGCCTTATGTCATCAAGCAATATATTGGTCACTCCTAGCAGAATATATACTGTGATCCCTACAAAAGATACAAGTCATTTTTTCGTGCTGGTTGATATATTCACTTTAGTCTTACTGGCGTGAATAATTCTACTCAAGATTGCATCATGACAACAAATATGATTTACAAATAGACATTGTACACCATTTTTGTTCCACATGGTCTGTTCTTTTCAACTAGTTTAAATCATGAGTATCACTAATGCACACACCTTCATTGTAGGAAAATTGTATATAGTACAAAGAGTAGCCATTGTTAGTAGTTAATATATTATACTGGTGCTGAATTCGATATTCCTTTTTTTGGTATAAGATGTATTGAGTGTTTTATTCAATCAGACCATCGTTTACACTAGTAATGATATCAAAAGTATTCATGATCTTTAGTTCAGAAATTTCTAGGATACTTTTCATGACATTTGTACAGACTGGTGACAGTGTGTTCATTACTTTTTCTTACATAAAATAGCATCCATACAGCTAAAAATTCCTGTTTACTGATAGTCTGCTAAAGAGTTAATGTAACATATTTTTCGGTTAAGCAATTGGCTAGCGATGGAGATTGTTGGTTTGACACGTCCCTTACTGACACGTTTTTTTTATTTTTTGAAGGTAAAACAACTTTGAATGATAGAAAATCATCACTCACTGGCTACTGCATGCTACCAGTGCATCTGAAGTGTTGATATTATCTACATCTTGGCTGGGAGATGTCATATTTTACTATGTGTTCTCATGTAGATATGACATGTGAGTTTATATTATTGTTCTTATGATGTTTTTCATCAAGCCTCGAATAAGAAGAGCTCCATAGCTTGCGAGAGATGTTTTCTGGTATCGTATGATTCATGAAAAGGTGCATTTTCAAGTCGATGTAATGAAGTTTTCAAGAGGTTACAAAGTGTGCGCAGCTGAACAGAATTTATCCAGTGTATCAATTCATTGACAAATTCAATAATCAGAAAGCAGGATATTAACAGCAAATGCAACATGTTTGATTAAAAGATTAAATCCAATTTAACAAAAAAAGAAAAATGGCTTCAACACCAAACTAATTACAATAAATCGGCAAGTTAATTATTAGTTTATTACACACGCGAATTACCTCCGTTGACCCTTGACCTGGATTGAAATGATCGATTGAGGAGAGGAAGACGAAGCTGCTCTGTTCTTTCGGTCGCCGTCGCCATGGATGAAAATTACGCGAGCCTTACAACAAGTCATCTTCCCGGTTCTGTTCCGGTCAGTATTCTGATCTCGTATCACTTTTGGTTTCTCCCAAATCAACCTAGTCGTAGTGATGGCCAGTTCCTAGTCTTGATCGGCTTCTGTCCCAACTGATCTAGTTCTATCTTTGATTCGAAAAGATCTTCCTTTATCTTCTTGCGTTTGTGACTTTAGAAATTTTAGATGTGGTTGAAATTTGTAACCCTAGATTATACACCAGTTTGTAGTTGGCTTTTTTTGTCTATGACTTTTACCTGACCTCATCTTGCTGCATTTTACTGTGCATTTGAAGATTTAGTTTTCGAACTGACGAACAAGCAGATGTCTTATTTAGTTGGTGTTGTGCTGTTTTGGCTTGTGTGTGTTAGGCTGGTGATGTATCCTCTTGCTATGAGTCTATGACCATGTGTGTTTAGTTTTGTGTCATGAATCAATGCATACCTGCTTTGAAATTAATTGCTTGTGCTCTCAGGTTTCGTTAATAGTAGCTATAAAGATGCACTTAAATTGTTTACAATCAAATGTGCTTTCAGTAAGATAGTTAAGGACATTTAATCTATGCTTGAGTATATACTTGAATTTTAGTTTTTAATTTGTAATCTGCTGGTGCAGGCTGCTGTAACTGAAGAAAAGAGCCCTAGCAGTTATGAAGGTCTGTAAATTTTAACTACTAGTTACTTGCTCTCCTCAAATTTAGTTAATGTCCATTTTTGCAATGCAATTTTTAACTTTTTTATCTTTCTTTTGCGTGTTTAAGTTGCAGTCCCTGGATCAAATATGCAGAAATTCCCACCAAACAGTGGAGGGGATAGGGGACAGTCGGGGCAAGGGTATCATACATACGACAGTCCTCAGGGTAAAGCTTTTGCTCTGACATCTATGTAAACACGCACATTTATAAGCATATACAGATATACTGCATATACGCTATGCCACAAAAGACCCATCTCTATTATAATGTTATTCACACATTAAAAATAAAACACTGTTTACATGGTAATCCGATGAAAATGGCGGCAATACTTGTTCCCTTGTCTGCAACAACAGTATTTTACCCGAGAATGTTGTCTTTTGTGTAGCACATTGTATGATGTTTTTTGAATATTTGAAAGGCGTAGCTTAAATAGCTACCTTCATCTTGGAAGAGGTCCAATACTGATATACTTAACTGTCAGTCCTACTCAAGCTGTCACACCAATTCCTATCCTTTTTAACTTCTAGCATAAATGTGTTGGGGCATGTTAGAAGGTACTTGCATATCTTCTTTTCAAGTTGGCATGCAGTTTGTTGAGCCTGTAAAGCTTATAGTTTTATCCATATTAAGCTCATAAAATAAACAGTGTTTTCCAGATGGTTATCTGATAGGGAAATTAGGGTTTACTTTTTTCTATCAAACCCAGTGTGTGATCTTTTTTTGTTCTACTGATCGATAGAAGTTTCTAGGATCGTAGGAAGTGAGCTATTTCAAATGGCTTTACGGTTCCAATCTTTAATTTTGTTTAAATTCCGATCACTGATTGTTCATTAATCATACTGATTGAGTTAATGAGCAATCAGGTTGTTTATAAAAAAAAATCTCCTTCCATCACTTAATGAGGCTGCAAACCTTATTTTTTCTTCATGCTAGATGCACGTTTCAGATAAAATTTGTTCGCTATTAGGTTATAAGAGGACACTTGATTCAACTCATGAATTTCAAAATATCTGACAAGTTCTGTATCATGTAGTTTTCCTGCTAATCATTGCATACCTTTTTTATTAATCAGCATCGCTGCAACAACTAACAGAGCAATCATTTTTTAATACAAAGCATCACGATTTATACATGTGTATCTTTGTTCAGGAGGTGCAGCAGAATCTGCCAGTAACTGGAAGGGATATTTTAATGTTGCATCATATACTCAATACTTCAATGTGGATACAGATGTAGTTCTCAACAGACTGATTAGTTCTTTGTATCCCCAGACCGCAGATTTCTTCACCAAAATTGATGCCAATCCTGATTTGTGAGTTTATGCTTATTTCTCTCTTAATATCTCATTCTGCATGTCAAGTCCCACAACTGTATACACACATACATGTAACTGATTCAAGTAAAACGTTACTTTAAAAATTATTTAAGCTGTATGCAGAAGTTTCGAGTGGACGGATGACATGTTTATCTATGTGAAAGGGCTCTGACACTGAATATTTATGTCTTGAAACCAACAGGTTATTATGAATGACGATAACAATATATTGTTAAAAACCCATTATCGTAAATGAGAAACAAAAGAAGAAAAAGATGGCTTGTTCATCAGAGAATATTGTGTAGTTTCATGGCTGTATCAGTATTGTTATATATGTGCGAGCCATTTTGTTGCGCTACCTCTCCCCGTTTATAGTTTTACTTGTATATCTTGTCCAACCGCTTTATTTGTTGCATGTACTCTCGAATTTTGATGCATTAGATACGGGCTTATCTGGATCTCCACTACCTTGGTTTTTGTACTTGCTTTACTCGGAAACTGTGCAACGTATCTGATGAAAAAACGAACTGATAGCAGTACTATATGGAGCTTTGATGTGAGCTATTTCAACTGGGCAGCAGGTGCCATATATGGTTATGTGGTATTGGTACCACTGGCGTTCTATTTTCTGTTTCAGTACTTGGCCTTGAATAGTAGCATCGTTCGCTTCTGGTGCTTGTGGGGATATTCTCTCTTCATTTTTTTCTTAAGCTCAGTAAGTGCCACTCCTATTAAATGCTTTCACTTTCTATCTTACTGAATTGTTTGTAAATATCAATATATTTTTCTTTTAGCAATGTTTTACTTACATAAGGCCAGGTGATGCTGATCGAAGTTATTTGTTAATGCTCAGCCGATATTTGCAACTATACTTTGTTATCTTTTTGTAAAAAGTTATATTGGTTTGATCATATTTCAACACAAGGCTGACTTGTGCTCACCCTTCTGTGTACTTTCAGTTCCTGCTGGTTATCCCACTCGAGTTTCTCCGTTGGATCATCATAATAGCCACAGGTGTAGCTTCGTCGTCCTTTATTTCATTGAATCTTAAATCATACATTCAAAGTTCAGATGCTGCACTAGTACTGGTGGCTTCTTTTGTATTGCAAATGGCTTTGGCAGTGTTCATCAAGATGAGCTTCTTTCCTTAAGGTCTCGGTAACCAATCTGCTAGCGATTTACATGGTTTTGTGCTTTCAGTCAAAAGAAATATACACTGTTGTTGAACTTGTTGGAAGACAGGGATGTAGTGTGAGGTCTGAGACACTGTTGTATCCAAATGTTGAATTTCTTTGTATATGAAAGTGAGGATATTATTTTCACTTACGATTAGCGGGCCCTACTAACGCAGACTTTTGCCAAAAATCTGGGCCGTCGAAAGTTGGAATTGCTGGTCGACTCGTAACGTGCAAAAAATGGACCCCCAAGCGACCAAATCGAATATTTACACTAGTTTTTGAGAGTTTCCTCCACTAGTTGTACCTTCTGACATTAACAGATAAGCAATACTGCGTGCTGAAATTATTAAAATTGTCAAAATCACATGCCAGCGACACCACTTGTTCATTCATTCACTTGTTATGTTGATGAGCAGCAAATGCAGATTTGAAATCTGGTGATCCGAGGACGCGTCATTGCTTGTACATTCATGTTCCTTAAAAATGTAAGTGCGCTACTGACCCTTTTAAGTCCAAGTCAACATAATATATACAGAATGAGGCGGGTCATATTCAATGTGGAAAAACCAGACACACAGCAATCATCCAAACCAAAAAATTCAACTTTTTCTGCATAAAGATAAGCTTTCCTGAATCCGACAAGATCGACCTCTATTAATATCACACGTACTTGTCCACTAGTCTCACTCACACTTCATTCAGACATTTCATCGACAGTTGGTGAACTGGGTCAGTTCGATGCTCTGAAACCCCCAATGGCGGAAATCCTGACACTAATCTGCATACTCCTCACTTTGTACACAAACCCAGCTAAATCTCAGCATGATTCATTCCATTACAGCACTTTCTCCACCTCAAACACAACCCTAACACTCAACGGAGTTGCAGAAGTTGAATCGAATGGAATGATTAGAATGACAAACGACACACGTCGCTTACTCGGCCACGCATTCTACTCCAAACCCATCAAATTCAAACCCTCGCCGACCGCTAAAGTCTTCTCCTTTTCCACATGCTTCGCCTTTGCAATCGTTCCAGAGTATCCCAAGCTCGGCGGACATGGAATGGCCTTCGTCATCGCCAATTCCAAAACCCTCACCGGAGCTCTTCCGAGTCAGTATCTCGGATTACTCAACGCTACTGACAACGGTAACACTACAAACCACATCTTCGCTGTCGAATTCGACACTGTGCAAGATTTCGAGTTCGGAGATATTAATGATAATCATGTCGGAATCGACATCAATAGCATGACGTCAAATGCGTCTGCTTCAGCCGCGCATTTCGTGAATGAAACCGGTACAGAGTCGCTGAATCTCAAAAGTGGTAAAAAGATCCAAGCTTGGATCGACTACGATTCGGTCAAGAATTTGGTCAACGTGTCGCTGTCCTCATTTTCAGTGAAACCTAAATCCCCTATGTTGAGTTATAATGTGGATTTGTCGCCCATTTTGAAAGAAACCATGTTTGTTGGATTTTCAGCTTCAACAGGTTTGCTAGCGAGCTCACACTATGTGTTCGGTTGGAACTTCAAGATGAATGGAGAAGCTCAATCACTGCAGCTCGGGTCGCTCCCCTCGCTTCCCGGGCCGAAAAAGAGCCATATGGATATGATCCTCGGTGTATCCATTTCGACCATTTTGTTCGTAATATTAGTAGTGGCTGGGATCATTTATCTTTTGTGGAAAATAAAAAATGCTGACTATGTCGAAGCTTGGGAGTTCAATGTTGGACCGCATAGATTTTCATACAAGGAGTTGAAGAAGGCTACTAAGAATTTCCGGGATAAGGAACTTCTCGGGTCAGGTGGATTTGGAAAGGTGTATAAAGGAGTTTTACCAAAGACGAAACTTCAAGTGGCGTGAAGAGAATTGCCCATGAGTCGAGGCAGGGGTTGAGGGAGTTTGCATCTGAGATAGCGATTATGGGAAGGCTAAGACACAGGAATTTGGTGCAGCTATTGGGTTGGGGTCGTCGAAGAGGCGATTTGCTATTGGTATACGATTACATGCCGAATGGAAGTTTAGATAAGTATATCTACAAGGATGATAAAGAATCTCTCGCTTTGTTGAGTTGGGCGCAAAGGTTTAAGATTATTAAAAATGTTGCGTCGGGGCTTTTGTATCTTCACGAGGAGTGGGAGCAGACTGTGATTCATCGGGACGTTAAAGCAGCTAATGTGTTGCTTGATCATGATATGAATGGTAGATTGGGAGACTTTGGATTAGCGAAGTTGTATGAGCATGGGGTGAATCCAAGTACAACTAGAGTGGTGGGAACTCTCGGATATTTAGCACCAGAGCTGACGAAGACAGGAAAACCAACAACAGGATCTGATGTTTTTGCATTTGGCGCTCTTTTACTCGAGGTGGTATGTGGAAGAAGGCCTATAGAACCGAAATGTTCAGGAGAGGAGATGATCCTGGTTGATTGGGTATGGGGGAAGTGGGAGGAAGAGCTGTTTTGGATGTGATCGATCAGAGATTGAGAGGAGAGTTTGACGATACAGAAGCTCTTGTAGTGTTGAAACTGGGGCTGATGTGCTCCAATGATGCAGGGTTCGGGAGGCCAACAATGCGGCAAGTGGTGAGGTATTTGGAAGGTGAGGCTAAGTTGCCTGATGTATTAAACCCCCCTGCGGCGATTAAGGGGAGTGGTGGATTTCAGTTCGAGGATTTTGTTCACTCTTATAGTGATTCTGCTAAGTATGATAAGATGAGCTTGGGTTATTCTCAGTTCTCACTCTCCGGTAGCGTCACTGGAGGTGGGAGGTAGCGGCCACCGTGACAATAATGGTGGAAGTCTTCACCGAGAAGAGTATGTAACTAAGCTGGCTACATTTAATAAGCAATCCAGTACTGCTGAAGCGTAAGCTGGCTTTGGGTAATGTATGTAGTACTGGAGTAAGCAAATGTCTAGTTTCGTTTGATTCCTGATGCAGTTGGAACTTAACCATTTGAATTTAAAAAAATGTTTTGGTATACGATGGGAGAAGGTTGTAAAAAACTACAAGCAAGATGCTGGAAAACATCCTGAAAACTAAATTACTTTAACCAGAAAGTGTCACTTGGTTACACACAAACGGCTCTATTCTTAGCCACCTGATGACAATTTGTACAAACTCACTATGATCCTCATAATAACATTAACTCCATTTGTACACTCTAAAATGTTGTAGAGCTCATCTGCACTGCAGCATTGTGGTGGCACCAAGGGTTTGTTAAATCACTGATCACCTTGTGAGCCGCTTTCTAGACTGGTTTTATCCCTAAGCTTGACGCAATTACATGCTAACAAATATACATGTTTAAAGTACAACCAGCAAATTTATTTCTGGTCCTTGAGACTAGTTTAACAAAGTAACCGAGGAACTATGATTTGGAAGTTGGTTGAGTATGGAGATTAGCCGTAGTTAGCTGTACAACAACTTCCGTTTCTGCCCCGTTAAGCAGCTGCTGCATTGGATAGTGAAAGACTACTAATTCTTTTCTCTGCAAAATAGGGCAATATTTAAGTAACAAGTATACAAAATATTTAGAAGAATAGTTGTTATTATTGGTTTATGAAATACCTCCAGCAGCAACAAGCTTCTCTACACGAGCGACTATGTGTTTTCCGTAAGTGTATTTCTTCAAGGCATTCAAGTGAACTTTTATCCGGTTAAGGATGAGTTCAAGCTGCTGGTCATCACAAGTCTCAAGCACTTTTTGAACAACATAGTTAGCGAATTGATCTTTCATCATTGCCTACAAAAGATTCAAGTTATATAAAAATGGTGTGCAACGTAGAAAATGTCTGTCAATCCAATGGCGAAGAGGTTAAGATCTGACAAACCTGAAGAGGCTCATTCTCATCAGTAGATCCAAGCATTTCATCTACTAGGGTCTGGCGTTCCACAGCATCTCCAAAAGTCAAACATTTCTCAACAACATTGGAAGCGAACTTTTGCTGGCTCATTTGAACAATTTGACCGGTTAATTTAGAAATAATAATTGAGCGCTCATGTGGCTTCCCGTGCTCAAGTACATGCTGTTAACAAAAGCAAAAAAGCAGCTTAGAACACGAATAATCTTTCCGTTCACTTGACTACGGGAACTATCCGGCAGGTGCAGTGAAACGATCAAATGAAAGGTAAAGAAAACATCTAAAAATGTGAAACATTTTCCAGACATTGAAACTATGTAATCTGATCTACTGACGGCATCAAACATATACTGATATGACCCATAAAAGTGAAACAAACCTGAATGACATAGTTCCCATACTGATCTTGCGCTAGCATGCACACAGAGCGGAGGATCTCATCCATCATAATGCTCAGGGTTTTTGGATCAGTGCAGTGCTCTAGGATCCTCTAGCATGTTTCAAAAAATGACAATTCTAATAAATATGACCCATGCCATTGATGTTTGATATAGCAACAGAAAATACAGAAACAAAATAAAAAGCTTCATATATAAACCTGTATCACACGGCATCCATAAGGGTGGGTGGAAAGTGTAACAACTTGATCATAGAAAGTCGAAATGATAAAATGAATAGCTTCCTCCGGAACACATTCAATACATTTCTGAATGACATGGTTGCCATTCTGATCACGCACGCATCGCATAATGTGCCCATCCAGCTCAGTTACCATTTTAGTCTTTTGGTCCAGATCAACAACTTCAATTGCCTGACATTGATAACCATCAAAAGAGATTATAAAATTGGATGTATTTTTAGCTAAGCAGCATTCTATTCTAGTGCATTGATCAAATTTATCATTTAGAATGAGAGAGCTGCTATTCTAAATACGATTAGTAAACCACCATCTTTGTCTCGAAATAAGTTTCAAAAATAAAAAAACTCAAAACACCGAAGAAGCATGTTCAAAGTATTTAATCTAATAGACTATTTTTGAATACTATTGAATAGAACAAGTTAATACAATTGAAAAAGGAGACAATTTTAAGTAAAAATAATGAATAAACAATTACCTTCTGGATCACTCGACAGCCATACATTTGAAGACTTAAAGTCAGCACATTCCCTGTAAGCTGCTCAGCCAGCTCTCTTATCTGAGCGGGAGATCCATGCTCAAAGAACTGAAAATAAAGAATATCATGTCAAAATGTTGGCCATTATCATAAGGTTTGGAGGATCATAAAAAGACACAAGAAAACGGGCAACAATTTGAAACTTAATAAAACACTATAAACAACAATAACTGTGAGATGAAATAAGGACCTTTTGAACCACATAATTCCCAAACACATCAGTCATCAATGTAAGGGCCTGCGGCATGATTTCGTGGAAGACCATGTCTTTGTCATCTGCAGTTGCCGTTTCCAGTTTTTGTTGTATAAAACGACTCCCGTATTGGTCAGTGCTGCTCATCAATACAAGCAAAATGGATAACATACACTTTAAACGGAACAAAATCATGCATGATATATTAAAAACAATGGCTAGTACCTGAACTCAACCACGTGACCTGAAATCTCTGAGAGTTCAAAACATTTAGCCTTGTTACTTTTAAACTCGTCGAGCAATGTTGAGGCAAAGCCACCAGAGAAACTACCAGATTCTGATGGCCACCCTCCCATGAAGCCCCCATTGAAGTTTCGTGTCCCAGGTGAAAATCGAGGGGTGCGATCACCATGCCTAACAGGACTACCAGATCCAACTGAGTATACTGAACCTCCCAGTGGACTACCAGGATATTGCATTCCCAAAGCAAAGCCTGAATTTCCATAGTACCCATTGTCAACCCCGGACTTTCCAAGATAGGGAGCACCATACTGTGATTTCTGTGAGGCAACCAACTCTGTGAGATATGCTTTCTGTAGTGCAATTGCATCCATATATGAACCACCTAGGTAGTTCCCTCCCAATGATGGATCATTTAGAGCTGAAATAAGGGCAGGATTAAAATCATTTGACTGCAGAAGCTGAAGATGCATAGGGTCTATTCCATGATTTTGCAGCGCAGCTGCAGCAGACATCATATTTGGTCCTAAAGTAAACCCCGCGCCAAGGGAAGCAGCAGCGTTTTCAAACAAAGGTGGTAAATTACCTCCACCAAGGGGGCTTCCTATCATGTTTGGTGACATGGGATTGATACCATAGTTGTTGACCGCAAACTTTCCATATGGGTCTAAACTAGGATGCTGCGAAGGTGAACTCCCATTGCTGCCAGAAGCTGATCTAGATATTCCACTAAGGTAAGGATGTTGATTACCATTGACCTTATCACCTTGAAAGCCATACAGTTTTTGCGGATCGTTGAGTTCATGTCGCATTTGTTGTTGTGAACTGTTTCTTCTGTCTAACATACCATTTGAAAGATTCATACCGGCCAGGGCAGTTGCAATGTCTTCAGATTCATTCACACCAGCAGAGAGCCCGTTATATGAGTTGAGACTATGATTACTTCTTTTGTCCATTGAGTTGATTCTACCAACAGAAGCTTGTGGAATACGAGGGCTTGGAGCTCTAGCTAGCTGTGGGTCGGACAGTGTGTTTTTAGTTTGCAACCCACCTACAGCAGATGCATATGTGTGCGGCGTTTGAGCTCCAACATTAGGGGAGGCAGACTGCCTCACAGTAGAATCCAGAGATGAAAACTCCTGATGCTGTGAGAAAAGGGGGTTGTCAACATTTTCATCAAAGGTGTTTCGGCTTGCAGGGCGGGATGTATGCCTTGAAACTGATGCCAAATGATTAATATCACCCTGCATCAACACAAAAGATTAGAGCAGCTGAAAGAAAATTTGCATTGCAGTATGAACTATACATGGACTCAAGTTGTATAATTCCGTACTAATTATTTGATCCAATCCAAGAGAAAAATTCTAATTTTTAAGAAATCCCCAGACACAGTAAATTCCACATAAAAAAACCGTAACTGATCTGTTGTGTGTTGATGTTAACCCATTCCTTGATAGTGACATAACATTAACAAACATGAAATACTCTAACATACCGGAAACAAATTTATGACAGCAAATCGAATATTTAAGGAACTGTAAATACAAAGTAGAGCTCCACAACAGAAATGAAATAGCTAAGTGTCAAGACAATCAATTGAAAGAGGGTAACAATAAAGAACACACAACTTCAGATAAAGCATGAACCTTCAAAACACCTCTCGCAATGTCTACTAACAAACTGAATATAAATTTATGTTATTGAACATATAACAATCTCAAGAAAACAACTTGAACCTTTAAGACCTAACCAACTCCTGAAATGTTAAATACGTTAACTACCTGAATGATCTCGGCAATGCTCTTCTGACTATTTCCCAAACCCAAACCCGGCAACCCTATAAGTCCATCACTACTCCAATCCGACCCTAAAACTGACTCCTTTCCATTTACATTCCCTTCACCACTTTGCACCACCTTCCTCCTATCTCCAATCCCTCCCAATCCACCTCCCTCCAATCTCTGAGTAAATCGCCAATCCTCTTTCGACACAAGCGGCGGAGGTAACCTAGGGTTCAAATTAGCATTCTGATAGTAATAATTAGCATACGCTGGATCAGACCTCAACTCCTCATCACTCCCAAACCTTCTCCCACCACCACCTCTAAACCCTAACTCCCCATTTCCAAACCCACCACCAAACAACCCTCCGACAGCGCTCAACGATCCTTCAACCGTCGGCGGCGCTGACCCACTTCTGTACATGTTCAATTCTTTCTCCCGATCATTCATCGCTTCCCCCCGCCGCTGTTCCCTCATCAACGCGTTCAGCTCGTTACCTAACTCATCTCTAAAATCCCCACTTCCAAGGATCGATCGCATACCAACGTCCGACATCATTTTCACCACCTGCTCCACACACGATGACCAAAGTCAAACCTGAATTAAACTCGACACAACAACTCTCTCTACAGCTAATTAAAGTAGACGCCGTTATCGACGATCAGACACGAGCTAATCAAATTGATGACATAAACATCGAATTGGAGTGGATTGGACAGGTAAGGTTGAAGCTTTCATGTATTGGGAGATGAGTTTCAGCATTTGTAGTACAGAAGAGGGACAGTGTGTGTGCGCAGAAGTGAAGAGACGAGTTACTACTATGAGACGTGGACGATTTAGAACCGTTGGATTAAAATACTGAACGGTTGAGATGATTGTGTTAAATATGATGATGGAATTTAGGGTTTTATTTAGCAAGCTGATGATTTGGGTGACATTTTAAATTGTTTACGCAATGTGGAAATTATTTATGTAGTGGATTTGGAGATAGGGATGGATGCGAACTTACATGTTTATTTTTGGTATACGATGCTGATTTTTATTTAACTGAAAATGAACCTTTTGGGAACAGATAATGTACTCTTTCTGTCCCACTATGTTTATCCATTTTGATTATTTTATACCTCACAAATAATCAAAAATGTGGACAAACTTTGTGGGATGGAAGGAGTAGTATAACTCATTTCAAACACAACCCTCAAACACTTGATAGACAACCTCAGCTCTGTTTTTTTACAATAAAAATAGCAGAGACGAATGATAAATTTACCACAAGTGGTAAAAGCATGAATCCGTTAACAAAAATAACACACTCAAAATGTACCATGATGATCTTGCCATGTCTACTCAGAGTCTCAGATGCATTCATGATTATTTAAAGACTAATAATGTATTTTGTTCTTCCACAAGCTGGTTTCAGGCACTTTTCTTGACCTCAGCTGCCTTGATGATGTCAATGAACTCCGCCTGAAAAAAATAACTCAGTCAAGTTAAACTAGATAAGCAACACTTGCACATTTGTGAGAGTTTCACATTACGTAGGACAGTCATTACCTTCAACGAAGCACCACCAACCAAGAAACCATCCACATCAGGCTGTCCACCCAATTCCTTGCAGTTAGCACCATTTACAGACCCTGTAGTAGCCAGATATTCAAATACCACGGTCAAATTAGAATAGCTAACTACAGAGCCCGAGTCTTTTCGCACAATGCAAAGCACACTTGGCTTGCTAATATGGATAATAAGGCAACAGATTCGTACCTCCATAGATGATTCGGGTTGATTCAGCAACTTCAGGACTGGTGTTTGCCGCAAGCCACTTCCTCAGTTCAAGATGCACCTGTCAGATAATTATCCACAGACCCAAAATTAAAAACAAATTCACTTCACTTACACATAACGTAAAGTGGTAACTGATAGGGGGTTATCGCTACTGTAATAAACAATTCGTAAGTCATAACGGATACTAACTCCTTAATGTAGCACAGATACTTCAAAATGCCCAGAAATGCAAGTGTAGATCTTAATGATTAGAATGACTTACTTCTTGAGCCTGAGCAGGGCTTGCAACCTTTCCGGTTCCAATAGCCCAAACTGGCTCATAGGCCACAACGATATTGGTCCAGTCTGTTACTCTTTCTGCAATAGTATTTTTAACAGTCAACGCTCAAGCAATATAATTTGCAAGAGTAGTATACCTACTACGGAGCCTGCTAATATTTGGCTTAACAAATCAATATAAATAAGTCAAGTGGAACATAAAGAGCAGAAGCAAACTGTCCACCTGCAATTGCTTTGGTTTGTGCAGCAACAACCTCAAGAGTAGACCCTGATTCTCGTTGCTCGAGGGTTTCACCAACACAGGCGATTACCTTCAGCCCTTGAGCAAGAGCATATGCAACCTTGTCTCCGACAAACTGAATCAGCAAAATTATGTAATGAATTTTTACCCGACAGAGATGGACTTGGATAAATTGTAACAGCATTCATGTGGCAGTAGATTTTGATCATGAATAATCATCAGAAGAAGGCAACACACAAATACAATGAAAAAAGTGTGAGTTGAATAGTAACACTGGAGCTCAAACTTAGGAGCCCACAAATACCTCGTTAGTCTCATTCAACAAAGCTCTCCTCTCCGAATGACCAAGAATGACCCATGGGATGCCCAAATTAGCAAGCATCTCAGCACTGAAAACAAAACAATTAGAAAAGAAAATGATATAATACGTGATAAATCATGAGCTCATTGCACTCTAATATAACTAATAGATTTCATTGTGCAGTTAATAACAATGTAACATTTTCCAATATAAGAGAACAATATAAGACAATGTATTGAATTAAACTTGTTGGCGGTTCTGTCAAGCTGAACTTGAATGCACTGTCAATTACTTGGAAAAAGTGCAGGGCTTTTGAAAAAACACACCTGACTTCACCAGTGTATGCTCCTCCTTTCTTTACCCAGCAATTCTGAGCAGCCACTTGAAATTCTGGCCTTAGTTCACTCTTCACCAGTGGGAGGAAAACATACGGAGGACTTACAACAACCTCTGAAAACGAGAAACAAGACAGTAAAAGAAACTCAAAATCAAATAAAACAGACAGCCGCAAAGAGTTCAATTAAAGCAGATTAAACAAAACAAAAATCGATAGTAAAACTGACCAACAACATCTGGTGGAGGAATTTCACTTTGGTTAAGCAAATTCACAATCTTCTTCACCTCCTCAACTGTTCCATTCTGCAAATATATCATTCAACAAACACTTGATATTCAATTTCTACACATCTTCGATCCAAATCAAGATACACATCAAAATCCTAAATATCCAGATCAAAAATATCCAATCCAATCCATACCACACAGATCCAAATCAAAACACAGTGAAAGCGAACAAATTACAACTGATCTAAAAACATTGCGCGGGTTGAAGAAGAGCTTACGCATTTCCAATTACCGCCGACGAAGAATTTCCGACCCATATCCGACGACGATGATTGCAAGATCTGAACACGGAGAGCTCAGGATGACTCGATGGCTCTTAAGTTCACGTTTTTATTTATTATTATTATTAATTAAATAAGCTTGACAATGGAATAATTTAAGTAAATTATTTACACTACCGAAAAGAAAGGAAAAGTAAATTATTTATATCAAGTTAAAATGATTCCCCATTTTTAATTTTTTTAAGAGAATTCGGTATTTTGTCTGATCGTGTCCTCTTATTCATTCTTTCCACATCATAATTTTGAACTTTATTACATAGTGTTATGACGATAAAATGAAATCACAATATTTACAACATATCAATCGTGGTGGTGGTCTACTGATTATGTTTCAAGAGCGCTCAAACTTGTTTCGATCTGTGACAAATAGACTCATGAAAAAAATTAAAATATATCCATGAAAAACTTTTACGAAATAATAACAATTTTTAATACTAAATAAGTTTGTGTGCACTATTATTTTCAAAGGCATTTCAAAGACAGGCAACATAACCTCTAAATTTAGTACCACAAGACGAACCGACAGATCACATCCCATTTTTAAACCATTCCATTCTCCTTACTTTCCGCCATCTCACAAATCTATTCCACTACAAATATAACATCTCTGTCTCATCCACTCCATACATTCCTAACCCAAAACTATGGAGGATCTTCACCATCCCATCCTCTTCCTCATTTTCTTCCTCTTCACTACTCGCGCATCCGCCATAGGCGTCAACTACGGCACCTTAGGAAACAACCTCCCGCCACCTAAAGTTGTAGCGGATTTTTTAAAAACAAAAACTATAATAGACCGTGTTAAGATATTCGACGCGAACCCTGACATTCTTCGGGGATTCGCTAACTCCGGCATTGCTGTTACTATCTGTGTTGCGAATGGTGACATTCCTGCTATTGCTAACCTCCCTGCAGCTCAGAATTGGATCAATGCAAATGTCAAGCCGTTTTACCCTGCTACTAATATTCAGCGCATTCTTGTAGGGAATGAGATTTTACATTCTCTTGATCAGAATCTTATAAACAACCTTGTACCTGCTATGAAGACACTTCATCTTGCTCTTGTCCTTGCCGGAATTTCCCGCATTCAGGTAACTAATTTCTTCTTTTTGAATGCTAGTAGAGTAGTAATGCAAATGTGACATAAAGGGTTCATATGCACTTTTGTATTTTTCGACGAAAAATGAGGTTTCAATGGCATTTAAATTTCTTTGTATACTCTTACAGGTATCAACAGCACATTCCCTGGCTATTTTACTAAAGTCACAACCTCCGAGCATGGGACGATTCCGGCCAGGTTGGGACAAAGGTGTCCTAGCACCAATGTTAGCATTCCACAGACAAACAAAATCCGCTTTTGTCGTAAACCCTTACCCATACTTCAGCTATGGACCTAAAACACTCAACTACGCCTTATTCAAACGTAACCGTGGATACCGCGACAGAGTCACTGGCCTAACTTACTTCAACATGTTCGATCAGCTAATGGACGCTATATATTCCTCAATGAAAGCCTTAGGCTATGCGGACGTAGCGATATGTGTGGGCGAAACGGGTTGGCCTTCTGTTGCGAATCCCGGACAAGTTGGAGTAAGTGTGCAAGAAGCTGCAGCTTATAATGGGAACTTGTTAAGGCATGTTAGTTCCAAAAAAGGGACTCCCCTCATGCCTAATAGACGGTTTGAGACTTACATTTTCGCTCTTTTTAACGAAAATCAAAAACCCGGTCCTCCGCCGAGCAGAACTTCGGGCTGTTTCAACCCGATTTCACTCCGGTCTACGACATTGGCATCATGCGAACGGTATACACCGATTGCTACATAAAATTATATTTTTTGATATTTTTAAATTTTAAATTTTTGTGTAGGGAGGAGGAAAGGCGAGGAAGCGAGGCGGAGGAGGAGGCGGTGGGGCGAAGCCGGGAGGAGGTAAAAAGTGGTGCATTGCTAGAGCTGATGCAACAGATGGAGCATTACAAAAGAACATAGACTATGTATGCAGTTTAGGAGTGGATTGTAAGCCTATACAACCTGGTGGTGCATGTTACGAGCCCAATACGATCAAAGCGCATGCAGCTTACGTTATGAATTCTTATTATCAAACACACGGTCGACAAGACTATAACTGTGACTTTACACATACTGGTGTTGTGACCACCGCAGATCCAAGTGAGTGTCTTGAAATTGGCCGTTGGATTTTGTCGGGTAGATTTTGATCGTGAGTCGTGACTGACAATGTTGTTGTTGTGTTTTGATTTTGTGCAGGTAGGGGAGCGTGTCGGTACATTTAACTTGAACATGTGACAATGAGAAATGCTTGTTTCAATTTGTTTGTATTAATAATTGAATTCAGGATTATGAACAGAATTTATGATTTAAAGTTGCAAAGATTTAATTTAATTTTGAAGACTAATTGATTTTTCCAAGATTGCAAAATGAGCTGTCCAATTAGAGATGATATTATCTGACTTATTTTTCTAAGATTTTTGTGTGACCAGGTTCCATGAATTGAGATTTGATGCTAAAAGTCATCAAATACTCCATTTTCAAATTGTAAAATTTAAACATAAAGCATGATTAGAAGCATTTAATTATATTAAGTTTGTTCATTTCAACCACACATTTTATTTACCTTTAGAAGGAAAAAAATACAAAAAGAATCATTGAATAATCCTTTCTGTCATTCTATAATAAATCGATAATTTTTAATCTTAATTATGATTAATTCTTATTTTTATTCTACGTGTAATTGTTATAAAAACCTATTTTTTTTACCCTTAAAACTTTAAATTCAAAGAAATTAGGTAAAATAAATAAATTTAGTATAAACTCTTATTACAAAATTATTTGTAGTTTCCCATAAATTATACTTAATATATTTACACACAATTTATGAAACGACACTAACATTATTTCATTTTCTATATACTTCGAAAACTGGATCACAACCGTCCCTATCAACAAATTAAAAATATCTATTTCCGGAAATCCAACCATTACTCAATATCAAGAAGATACCCAAACGACTGCGTTTAACGTTACATCCACACAACCCTTAAAGACAATCTCCTCCACCATCTTTACATCTCTCCTCCACTTTCCACCCACCACAACCACACCTCCTCTGCCTCTCCCCACCGTATTCAATGGCGAAAAGTCCATCAAACCCGATTCAAAAAACCCAAAAAAGAGCACAAACAAAAAGCAGAAAACAACAGATCCAAACCCTCCACCACCACAACCTTTCTTCAAACCAAGTTCTGAAGTCAAAGGTCTTAAATTTGGTGCACAATTCATCATCAAATCCTTCACAATCCGCAGAGCTTCACCTCTCCAGCTTCTCCAGCTTCTAACCCTAAACCCTGACACCCCATCTCTCCCATCCACCATCTCCTACATCCCTACAAACTTCACCATCTTAGCCCACCACGCGTGGCACACACTAACCCTTGGTTTAGGTACTAAAAAATCCAAAGTTGTACTCTTTGTATTTGAATCTGAATCAATCAAGTATGCAACTGAGAAGCTCTGGCCTAATGAGATCTCATTAGGTGAGGTTAACAAGAAGCTTATTCGCGGGCTTTCGGGTTGCGAAATGGCGAGGTTTAAGTTCCGGAAAGGCGCGATTACTTTTTATGTTTATGCAGTGAGGAGAATTGGATGTGGAGGGTTTGGGAGAAGTGAGGATTTGAGGAAGGTATTGGAGAAAGTTGTGGAGCTAAAAGACTTTTTAGATCATACTGCTATGCTTGCTTTGCCTGATCAGAGAAGTATAAGTTTCTCGTCGCGCCAGAATTCGCAACATCGACGCTAGATCGAATGTTATGGTACAAAAATATTATGTTTCTGATTATGTTGTTGTGGTTGTTCATATTTAGATGATTGAGGATGAAGAATTGTTATTGTTACATGTTTGCTGTCTGTTTGCTTGTGTAGAAAAAATCAATGTATTTGGAAATTATAAGGATGGAATTATTTGGTGGAATGTTGTTGTTGGTCTTTAATTCTTTATTTGATTGTTGATGTGTTCTTTAGATATGTATATTTTTTGGTACTTGTTCTGGGCAACCCGGTTGCTTAGGCTCTGTGTTTATTTCAAGAGGACTTGGCCGTAGTCAGCTCGGTGCGGTGGCAGGTGCACCAAGCTCAATATTTGTGGTTGAGGCCCCATGCAGCAACTACTCGATTGTCTTGTTTCATTAAACTAGTAGAAATGTATAATAGAATAGGATTTTGTATAGAGATTAGAGGACTGCTACTTGTAGTTAAGTTCGTTAGTTGCACCAATCTGTGCCATGATTGCGCTCACTGTGACACGTCCCTTTCCACTTTGTGTTTTATAAAGTAATTAATAGTAAATTGTTAAAATATGAAACAAAGAAAATTATACAAAATGTTATTCATATCATAAAGTTTCATGAAAAATTATATTCAAAATAAATATGATGAAACAATTACACTGAAAATCAATCACATTTTTAAAAATGAAAAAAATCAATCACATTTCAATTTTGTATTTTTAATCAGTATCGTGTTGGGCAACTAGTGTTTAAAAAATTATTGGCACAGTGGTTAATATACTAAAACCAAATCATTTCAACAAAAATAAAGTTTTTTATTCATTAATTTGATATTTTGAATAAAAAACAAAGATTCTGGGACTTAAGGTTGCGTCCACTTTGAAGGAATGGAATGGATTAGGGAATAGAATGGTGAATTTGGACATAGTTTCATTTTAGATTCATCCTTTCATTTCATTCCAGGTGATTCCATTCCGGCGAAGTGGACCGAGCATTAGTATTTGATTAATATTAAGTAAAATAAAGACTAATGATGAATACCACGTATTAATGATCTTGTTCTAATCCATCAAAAAGTAATGTCTGAAAGAAAAGAGAAAGTGTCTGAAGTCTGATGGTGCATAGTGTGTGGAATAAGATGGTTTTGGGAGTTGATGATCGGAATAATGATGATGGGTAGAACGTGAATTTGGGTCCTGGTGGGGACATTGTTATCGAAAGTTGCATAATAATTTATATTGATAATTTGATCAACAAAATCAATAAACAATTATATATTAAAAATGTGAGATAGTAAATTAAACCGTAGTGTGAGATAGTAAATGATATAAATAAATCATAAAAAGAGACATAACAACTGATTTTAATATTGTCGAAATACTAATTATTTAATGCATGATTACATATTCATATTCTAAAACAGTAGAATTTTTGTGCATTTGTATTGCACTAGAATTATTGCGCATAAGTGGCAACATCGACGTTAGATCGAATGTAATGGTATACAAATCTTATGTTTTTGATTATGTTCTTGTGGTTGTTCATATTTAGATGGATTGTGGATGAAGAATTGTTATTGTTACATGTTTGTTGTCAGTTTGCTTGTGTAGGAAAAAATCAATGTATTTGGAAATTATAAGGATGGGATTATTTGGTGGAATGTTGTTGTTGGTCTTTAATTCTTTATTTGATTGTTAGATGTGTTCTTTAGAATTGTATATGTTTTTTTGGTACTTGTTCTAGGCTTCTAGCCAGCCCGGTTGCTTAGGCCCTGTGTTTATTTCAAGAGGACTTGGCCGTAGTCAGCTCGGTGCAGTGGCAGGTGCACCAAGCTCAATAATTAAAATCAATAAAAAGTCACAGGTAATTTTTTACATGAAACTGAATAATTGAATAACATTTTATGTAATTTAGGTCCGTTATTTTCTTTGCAAATTAGCATGTACTTAATTTCATCAACAACAATGTAGTTTTAAATGGTCCATGAGATATTGAGTCAATGTTTATATAAAGTCACGAACATATCTTCTTTCTAGTCGCATTTTCCCATATTTATTCACATGAGAACTCCATCCAAACACCATGTTTTGCAGCAGATTTCTTAACCTGCAATGATAATCAATATCAAAAGGGAGTTGATATATATCCAGTAAAATTATATTCTAGAATAATTGATTACCCATTTAAATATGAGTTATTTGTACCTGTCGTACATCCATAACATACTGAATATATATATATTATCATGGGCAGCACCCAATACCCTCCTTATTTCACAAACCACAATTTCAAAAGGCATCATTTTGCTTAGATTGATAAAATGATTTTCAATTGTAGACTCCAATACATCAATCTGAAACTGAATATAGTTCAAATCACGCAAATATTAATCAAATCGTGTGTGATATTATGCTTACCTCTTAAAATGAATGAGAATCGATCTACATAGAACACAACTGCGACGTAGATTGCAATAAAGCTGAGGACGATGAACATCAAAATGGTCGAACAAACTTTTTTTTGAAATTCGATGAAACAACAGACATAAGAAAAACTTAATGTTATGTTTTCAATCAAATTAATAAAAACACGCCAATAATCATTGTATTGGATTTTACTGATTTTTTTTTACGAAATTATGACAAATACATGCCAGTAATATGAAGAAAGAAGCCTAGAATGAGAAGTAAAGATTTCTATTAATTTCCAATACGGGCAAATGGAAAGGTTGTGAGGAAAGTTATTGAGCAGAAGAAAAGAGTTTCACAAAGAAAAGAATGTCAAATATAAGACCACTGCACCACATAGATTTCTATTCTAGTCCTAGGAAACAATAAATAACTACCACAGAAAACTAAGAGATGATCAACTTTTCTAGCCTAGTCTGCAGAAGTGATTACCCAAATACCCAATACATTTGCCGACAAAATCTATGACCAAGTAGAGCTACTCTACATACATTTGTGTAAGGTAACCTATATATAAAATCTACAAGAGACCTTGCCAAGCCCCCATAGATCTGGCCCTGCCAGCAGGGCTTGAATCTGGTGCTATCATTTGCAGTTTTGTCAATAGCGCTTATTAAAATTGCAAATGAAATAAATACTTTTGTAAATAAATCAACCTAATTTGAACTCGGAACAGTAAGAAGACTAATGTTAGAAACTGAATATTTTGATGTCAATTACAAAGATCTGGATGAAAAACTAAATAATTCATGACCTATGCTAACATCTTGGCTCTTTTCTAACGAGAATTGACATGTAAAATATTCACACCAGGGTGAAATAAGTCTTCTCCAACAGTAAATGGCATTTTAGGATCCACATAAAATTTAGAATACGAAGGATGGGTAATGTACTTGATAAAAGATGGAGATCACTGCAGAGGTTTCTTCTAAGGACTCGTTACTTTGAGAAGAGCTTTGAAAATGCAGTCACACATGCTTTTACAAAGCCTGCGAACGGGTTACCCTCATGTGCTGGTTTTTTTGAGATCTCTTCCCACGACTCGCTGGCAAAATGTTAAAAGCAATTACAGTAAACAAACGGTATCACAGATATGTAAAAGTCCACGCATAGTATAGCATTTCGATATAAAGGAGACAATGCTTACAGATTAATTCTATTCAAGGTAGGATTTCTGTCTCTATGTTGATCAGTACTGCCTTCGCCGGCATCATCTTTGGTCTTTGTTTCTTCTTGTTTGGCTGACTTTATAATCAGGTCAGCTTTTCCACTTTCAGTAGACTGGAGAGCTTCGACTTTGTCTATAGTCGCTTCTTGCCGGTTGGACTCTGTAACAGATACACTGCTCGATCCATTGAGATTCTTCAATTCAGGAATATTTGAAGACGTGGCAGACTGAAAACATGCACACATGAATGTTAAAATTTATAAAAAGGGATTAATATCTTTACAGGAGAGTTGAAAAGTGTTATCATGATACACAATCAAGCTGCACTGAAAATGATGACCATTTAAGTCACTTAGTCGTTGAAGTTAGCTGCTTTGAGAAATGAATTGCTGGTACAAATGAAAAACAAACACAAAACACTTGCACGGTTACATGCTAAATAGCAGGAACACGACCAAAATGATAGAAAGTACTAAGTGAAAAGCATAACAGCACAATGTGATAGCGTTCCTAAACTTGAGTTGCACAGGCAAAAAGATAGAAAAAGTAGCTCATTTAAAATCGAACTCACCTCACTAACAGCAACTTCTTGATATTGCTCTACCTTATCAGTTAAGACACCACTATGGGATATGATAACTTTCTGTCTGTCAATGCCTTTAACATCAGCTTCAATAGCCTCTTTGGTAATCGCATCCTCAGACTCACTGTTTGGCACAGAAGCTGGCAAGGGAAAGGTCTCTACCTCCACAGCTTCTGATATATTACTAACCACGGATGGTTCTTCCTGTTCAACAGTATTCACTAACTTGATCTCTTTAGAATCGTCAAGACCTTCAACCAATAATTTGGTAACTTCGAAATCTTCTTGGACAACCTCTTCAGGTTTTTCCACTTGTAGACTCTGCCCAATATACAGTTTATCATCAACACTCGGATCAGTTAAACTCTGGGCCTCTAAAATCACTTCTCCAAATGAGTCCACATGATCTGGCTCACGATCAGCAGTCGACAGTGGGGTTGATGAAACTTGAGGTTCCACGGAAATAGATCCGAACGGATAATCTCCCTGACGTGAATTAAACATTTTATTCTCTGTTTGAAGTTGCTTAGGAGGGGCTAGCACCTTGTTTTCTTGAATTATGTCCCTGACAATTTCCCTCACAATGTAATATGATCCACCGACTTCCTTGTGTGTGACATGGATAGACGGGAATGAGCCATTGTTAAGTTTCTGATATCTGCAACAACATTCAACAACTTAGACAAGACAACCAAATCAGACATCCAAAATGCAACAACTAGCAAACCAAAATCATCTGCAGTTACTAAATTTAGCTTATTTTAATACACTAAGTTTCGTAGACAATGATTTACACACAAAATGACATCTCCAAATATTTGATACACCGCGTGGAATTCCTGTAATTGTACTGTGAGAAAAACAAGACAGTGATAGATAAATAGATAAAAGAATGGTGTTACGTTCTAATAAAAGACTCGACCATAACCCTCCGATCCTTCTTGGACAATCGGACACCAGACTTCTTCTCAACCTTATCATTCGACTTAGCAGCAATTGCAAATGTCTGCTTAGCCCAGCCAGCCTTAAGAGCATGCATAATTCTGCATAAATGAAAATCAATCTCTCCTTCAATAAGCTACAAAACTCTAAACCAGTATCAATTTCTTATCTTTAAAACGTAAATGCTTGATCTGAAAATAGCAGACTATGAAACAAGCAAAAGCAGTGCCGTCGTACGAGGCGGAGAGTGAACACGAAGTGCGGAAAGAGGGGGAATTACCTGGAATCGGAAGGAGTGTTGGCGCGTGTGAGGAGCCGTGAAACCCTATACATTTCACATCGACAGCTTATACCCCTTTACGCTCTATAAACCCTTGAAACGACAAACAAGCCTTCTGCTTTTTTCTTTTATTTTTATTAAGAAATTATTTATTTGAATAATTCTAAACAAAAAAATAAACGGAAAAAATGAAAAAAAATTATAATGAAATTTTTTATGAATAAATTTTTATTGGTACACATAAAACAAGACAGAGTTCCTGCAGAAGAAAGGAACCTACAAATGTGAAATGTCTTCTAGTTTTTTTGAGAACGTCATGTAGTGTTACATATCTACAGGGCCAAAAGGCTCGTGCATATTTGGATCGTTTGAGGAATGGTGCTCTCCAAATATGCCTCCCAACTTTGGTTTTACAGATTGGCA
>QZGG01002146.1:0-44114 GCA_006409495.1 Sedum album
ACCCTAAACCAAATTGCGTAGTCAAAAAACGGTAATTCAATTGAGTCATTACGTTTCAAAATTAGGGTTTCAAATTTAACGTGCGATTGAGAAAAAGGAATTAATTACGCATATCAAAATCAAGCAGCTTGCGGAGCAGAGCGGGTTCGAATTTGACTTACAGTGGATGGTTGGCGAGCGGCCGGTTTGATGCGGAATCGAGCGACGAAAAAATCAGGGTCGGATCGATCGTCTGAGGTCTCGAAGGATGAACCGGTTAGGGTTTTTGTCAATTTTGGAGGATTTGTTACTCGGTTTTTAGCGATTGGCTCGGTCTAGTTGAGATTTGGGCCGAACCGTGAGTTGAAGTGGCCCAAAATATTCGCACTAGTGGCCGGCTGAATAGGTTTGTTCGGTTTGTGTTTAATATTTGCACACGATTGACTTGAGTTGACTGTTTTTATTTGACATTGTTTTATTACTGTTTGAATAATAAAGTTCATACGCCAACAGAGTGGTGCTAGACCTGACAAAGGAACTTTAGGGTCAGGTTCCACTTTCCTCAGATTTTTTTGGGGCTTTATTCATCTGGTCTGCGCGTGTAGAGGCTGTTTATTCTTCCCGCCTATGTGTGAAAGCTGTTAATTTGATGCTCAATGATGCTCATTTCTTCCCCGTAAAGAGACCTTTGGAGTCATTGCTTGAAGTGATGCAGGATTACTTGGATATTGATGGATGATTGAAATTCATTGGTGGTAGTGCCTAGATGACTTGTGCGTTCAAAAGTATTAGTTGTACAGATAAATATGTAATATCTGGTACTCAATTGTAAAACCACCCATCAAAAAAAAGAATAATAAGTTCATACAGGAGGTATCAAGTATCTGAATTCAGATTCATAAGGCTGAATAACAACCAATTTATCCACATGAGATTTGTTGGTATCACCATTCAGGCACTCCATGATCAGCCTCTTGAGAGCCGTGTTCCGTGGCGTATGGCTATATATCCATTCGACTAGGGACTCCATGTCGTCGGCCAAGTCTTTCATGTGCCATTCTAAAAGCTTAGGTACCACAATTCTTTTCTTACCTGTGATCCCTATAGCTGCTTCCAGGTATTCGACCCTCGCTCTTCCTAACTCGTTCACTACATCCTCAGCAGTGTACACCCTCAACTGCACATCATTTATTGTTTGAACCTTTTAGTTTTGTCTCAAATGACGTAGCGAAACACGTGAATTCGCAAGCAACAAATTCTTAAATAAAAAAAGAAGTGTTGTTTAAGGCGGGAGGTTAGATTTAGCTCACCGCTGGGGAGGACCAACTTCCACGACAAAGGGCGAATGTTATGTTAGGCTCAGGGTACCCTAAGCCATAGGCATGCCTCAAAAGCATTTCCTCTTCATCTTCCACATTACTCTGGAAAAAAGGAAAAAGAAAATTCTTTTTTCATAAAGATTCCTTGCGGATTCTTATAGGGAAGAAAATAACAGCAGAATTTTACGCAGAATACATTTACTGTTGATTCACAGGGATGTCGAAGAATGAAATGCTCCATGGCCAAAGCATTCAGGACTATCCCTCCCACATTTAGTGCTGCCTGCGCCAAAACATTTCAAAAACATGAGTTTCAGTATTTTGTTTGATGTTCGACTTTTCACTGTACTCTTATCAGAAAACTGCACCTTGTTCATTAGTAACAACGATTTGTCGTGCGAGGAAGGCAACCCGTGTTGTAAAAAGGCCTGTCATTCACAACACTCAACAATTCAATTCAATACGATCAAATTAAATTTCTCAACCTTACAGTGGCATGTAGTTTGCGTTATGTGGTGCTTACGTTCATTATGCAAGCATTGTAGATGTTGATCCAAAATGCTAACTTCTGCTTGTAGCCTAATTGGGTCAAGTCTACGCGGCTTATTTTCTGAAGTAAAACCCTATAGAGTCAATCCACGTCAATTAGCATATATGCTGATTTGATCAGGTAAGGATGATGAAGGTTGTGTAGAACTACCTTAGATTACCATTTGATGTATGATAGTTGCTGGAGATGTCTAAAGATCCTCTAGTAATTGGAATGAACTGTCCATACGGGCCGATGTCCCTAACAGCCACATCTAAGTCTGACAAAACTCCATACGGGTCGAAACATGTCTTAGCACCATCATCCGAAAGTAATGCGGAAGATTTACAGCTGAATGTGGAATTGACGCACGGGATAGTGACTTTATTTGGAATGGCACCCGATCCATGACAGTCCATGATTGAAGGGTTATGCCTTTTGAGAAACATGTCAATCAAGCACTTGATGAGTTGCTCAGACAAATCATTTGGTGTATGAGTGTGAGCCCTCATTTTACTCCTGAACTGCCTCTGGTTTAAGCTCTGGCTCTCTAGTATCCTTGACCGCTCTACCATGTCCTCGGTCCATGTCTCTGGTACGGAAAACACCGATAAGACAATGCACTTTGAACAAGACTACGTATATATATGAACAAAACTTGTAAATAAGGATGAAAGTAGTTAGTTACCATCAAGTGGTGTGGATGTGTGCGAAGAAGATGGTTTCTTGCTGTCTCTGATTATGTTGTATCTTGTGAGCTCTTTTTTGTTACCCAAATCAGAAAAGCATCTGAGGTTTGTAATCTTCTCGTCTTGCATTCGTTGTACCTTCATTTCCCATTTGTTACTAATGTGGCGCTCTCGATGCACATACTTCTTCAGTTTCCCAACTTTCCTCTCCAATAATAGAATTTCCTCCTCCACAACGGCCAGCTCTGTAAGAAGCACTCTCACCTCTAAAGGAAGCATTGATGCGGAGAGTTCATTGTATTGTACAGGTCCATGTAAGGCACATTGTAGATACTTGTTGAGTTTCTGTTGGTCATCTAACTCAGATTGGAGTTGCAAAACCTGCACGAAACAGGAAAATACATGATATAAATATGTTAACTAGTGTACAGTTTGTAACAAACAAAATCAAGGAATTCTACTTATGTTTACCTCATTGTGGAGGTGCAACTTGTAACTCTGAGGCTGCTGAAGCTTTTTCTCCTGAACAGAATGCTGCATCAGAAGATGTTCAAGTTTCATCAACAAATGGTAGAAGAATAAATACAATGATTGATGGGTTTGTGAGTACAATAACTATACAAATGGAGTGTACACAGAGAGGTGAGGTGAGGTGCAAATAGGAAATTTAAGGAAACAGATGTATAGAAATGAGAATGGGAAGGAAGTAGTCACATGGATCATCAGGTCATGCACCTCACTACTAGTTGCTCTTATTGACGTGAACCCCATGAAGAACAACCGATTGCACAAATCATCTCTCTCTATTCCTAGTTTTCAATCAATTATTTAACTAAACATACAAAGTTTTAAATAGAATTAGCTGATGGTTTAGGTAGGACAGATATGTTAAGAGTCATATAAAACAACATGGACATGGTGTGCTGTGTTTCATTTCTTCCAATCCAAACATGATCAGTGCAACATTTAATGGAAACCAAATACATATTCACATTTAAATCACCATCCTTATGTATTATATCATTCAAGTTTATCTACTACTCAAGCCCTGCTTGATTTCAGGTTTTGAAGCCCGAGACCAAGAAAGAACTAAGATTAATCAGAGAACACTTGAAGAGAGTTTTATCGAATTACCTGGAGAGACACTTTCCTATTTTGTTGGAGGCGGATGCAGTTGCTTCAAGTGTTCAGACTTAGGGGCATTCCAAGCACATCAATATAAGAAGGGACAGATGCAACAAAATGACAGTGCTCAGAGGTGATCGGGCGATGACTCTATCATACCCAGAAACTCTACATGGAGACAGAAAATAGGAGAGCTGTCAACGTGTGTTGAGAATGACTTATTCCTGCTCTTATGCTATGGATATTTACAGCTATATTACTGATCAGTATGATCGTTAAACGACCATAACTCTTAATAATTGATCGGAGTTGCAGCCATACAATCATGTCAATTGCATGCATATAAGGTATAGTTAATAAAGGTTATTGAGTAACACTAGGTTTCTCAAAATTGCTCTTACTTTTCCTTCTTTTTTCTTTCTGATGGATGTCATAACACAAGGCCACGGACAAGGACGGTACATATTACTTGATTTTCCACAATCTACACAGGTGAACAGCTACCTTGATGTCTAAAATGATTCGTGGCTTCCAATAATGTCTGTTTTGGTAACATTATCTGCAGTAGGGCAGCATTACTGACAAGTGGGATATATCCTGTTTGCATATTTGAAATAACAACAGATTGATCTAATATGGCCTCAAACTCCCTCAACCAAAGCAACATTCCACCACTGAAAAACCTCAAGTTTGCTAATCCAGAGATATGAAGTGTCATCTCATCAGATGGCAAATATATTTTCAATTTCTTCAGAGTTTGAAAAGTCAGATTGATGATATGAGTTTGACCCGCTTCTCCTACAAGATTCTTCTTCCTGATGGATCTACTTCTTTTAGACTTCACCACACAGTAAGTCATGGTGCCAAGGACTCCTGCCATTATCAATCCACCAACAACAGTCACCGTAATGGCTGCCCACCGATGTTGTCGTCCAACTACGATGTATGAGGACGCAATAAAAGCAACGGAAGTACAAACAGAAGCCAACCACATCAACTTGTTGATCACTTCAACGACTTTCTTCTCTGCCTTTGTCTCACCTCTTACTAATGTGATTTGCACCACCACCACAGCCAATGATGTAAAGAGAGCAACCGCATTGAAGATGAAAAATATTTTGAATGAAAGTCGGTTGACCGTCACAGCCATCCCGTTATCATCATCGCCACCAGGGACAGTGAATATAGCTGCAAAGGCTACTGTTGCAAAAAGCACAGCCACAATGGTTACAGAATTAGTTGCATTGTTGATACCATCACGATGAAGTTTCCTGAGCTCTTTTGCAATTCCACTGACATTTTTGTTTGTCCTCTTTGTTTGCTCAAGTTGAATATGCACATCATTCTTAATTTGAGTGACGGTTTTCCTCAGTTCATCTCTTGGTTGATTCAGCTCGTTAGCTCTCACAGCATTATACCGAGCGAGACATTCCTTCAACTCCTGAGCATCTTCTGACATAGGGAGTTCTTCTGCGATATCAAGGGCTGTCTTGTGGTCTCTTGTTAGTGCATTGACATTAGAATCTGGCAAACTCAACAACTCATCAACAATCTGCATGCAAAGTTTTTCATTAGTATGCGAGTCCAATTCACAATGTTGTATAACCAGGGTCTCACACTGTAGATGCATTGACTTGTGATTTATGTATTTTGTGTAAGGTCAATGATAATTATCATATTTAAAAAGCTATCCATTTATTTACATATATCAGATGAAGTTAATAAGTGAGGCTTGTATAAGCATTGATAGAGGTATTGTATTTGTGCAGAAGCTGAAAACAGTACTCATTAAGTATCACCTCTACGCGCTTTTTTCTAGTAGCCACGTGCAAAGCAGTATTGCCTTTCTTATCTGGAAACATCACAATAGCAGGATCCGCCTCAAGAAGAGCCTGCACGACATCACGATTCTTTCCTTTTACAGCCATGTGCAGTGCAGTTTGTCCCTTCTTATCATTCCTCCGTGCTAATTGTGGATCCTTTTTCAGCAGTGCTCTCACTATATCCACATGCCCTTGTCTGGCAGCTAAATGTAATGCATTTTTTCCATTGGATCTGGAAATCTCGACGAGAGTACAGTCCAGTGAAAGAAGTTCATTTACAATAGCTGTATGTCCTTTTGTAGCTGCTGAAATAAGTGGAGTTGTATTTGACGGACCAGTTGTCCTGCTTAAACTTTGATCATATGCTAAAAGCACTTGGACAATGGCTGAAAAACAAAGTATTTGTAAGCAAATTGACAAGGCACTGCTATTCTAAAAGCCAATTTATCAGAAAGACAAAATGATGCAAACTAGAAAGCACAGGCTTATTAATCAGTGTAGTGCTAATTTAAAAGCAAATTCAACAGAAAAGCTAAAGCAGATAGGAAAAAGACGCAAAGTAAACAGCTCACAGGTTATATTATATATCAACATGTTACTATCCAAAAAGCAAATTCATCAGAAAAACAGATGAGAAAAAAGATGCAATGTATAAAAGAATCACAAAGATCTATCTATAGAACAAACAAATCACTAGTAGACATACAAGTGAGTTAAGTTGAAACTGAATGAAAATATTACCGTGATGACCCTGACTAGCAGCAATGTGCAAAGCATCGAAACCCGACCGATTCTTACTGGAAAGACTCTCCTTACAAGAATACTTCAAAAGCTCCTTAACAATCTCAATATGTCCTCTATCAGCAGCAATATAAAGCGCAGTCTCTCCATTCTCATTAACCTCATTAACCATAGAAGCCCTAATTTCCGCAACTTCAGCATCAAACTCCGCACCACTAAGCGTACCAACCAATTGCGAGTTAATATCATTCAAAATCTGCATCACAGCATCTAAATCCCCACGCTGAGCAGCCAGATGAAGCTCTGTATCGTTCAATCTTCCAGTGACTTGTTTAACATACTTCTTTTTAACAGTTTGATCTATTTTTTTACCGGAATTGGAGAGGACGAGAGCAGGCGCGACGGAGATGGAGGAAGGGGAGGGAGTTAAGGAGTTTTCGGATAAAGAGCTTTGACTTCGAGGAGTGGAGTTGTTACGAGGTCCGGAAGGTGAGAAGATTAGGGAGGGGATTCTAGTGGTGGTTTTAGGGGAATGGATTAGTGAAGGTGCTTTAGAGGAGGGCGATGGAGTTCCGGTTTCTAGATCCATATTTATAAAACCTGCGCAAGAGAGAATCGATGGATGGATCGATAGGTTGGTTAGTTGAGGAGTGAAAAACGTGATGATCGGAGTTGAGGGATTGTTACCTTGGACGAGAGGCGGAGGGATTTAGTGGAGGAAGTGAAGCGGAGTTTGATAATTGAGGATGAAGAGGTGTGAGAAATTGAGTTAGTGGAAGACGGACGGAAGCTGCAGGGGAGGTGAGAGAAGAATAATAAAAGCGTTTAATGTTTTTGTTAGTGATTGTGCGTCACATATTGAATTTCAGCTGAGCTGAAGTCCGATATGTGAAAATTGAATTTATTCTCGGCAGTGAGGTGAGTCTTGATTCCAAATTTCCAATCAGAAATTCAGAATCAGTAAATGTTTTTTTGCATTAGTATTACTCCATTACAAAATTGTTTAATTTCAGACAGTAATGATTATTATTGTAACAGATTTTAGAATTTATTCTAGTTAAAGTAGAAAATCATATATAATTATATTTTTCTTTTTTCGATAATGGTTACATAGGGTACAATTTTAATGAGGCAAGTCTCCCACAAGGGAGAAACACCCCTTCTACCATATATAATGTTGAGAGCAGATCCAGTGAAAAGTAACTGTTATATATAAAATGCAAACAAATCTGAGACGTTCAAATTTTAAAATTTTAACGTCTATGATTTCGGAGTCAAATCACAAATAATAATGTCTAATTGTTAAATCAGATAGTCATACAAAATTTGATAATCAAATTGTACCTAAAAATTGGGGATGAGATAACGATCGGTTTCCAATTCAAAATCAAATCCAAAAATCAATACAGAAATCAAAATCGCCGCGACACTCTCATTAGATTGCCTCGACTTCGGAATCAAACTACCACCCTTCTTTCAAGCCATAGGTGAGTTGAATCAAATATTAATAGTGTTCACCTTGCGTCGCATGTGTCAACGTAACTTCAAGCTCGGAATTAAACTTCCAACCTTCTTTAACTGTAATTTAAGAGCATCCGCACCCAGCACTTGCTATTTTCTCTTAGAGGATATCCTCTGAGAGAACTTTCTGTTTACTATTCACAGCATTCTCTGTATTTTTGCGCACTCATACATCCTATATGAGAACTTTCTATTACTATTCTTAATATATACAAAAAAGTTAAATGATTTTTTTTCACTAATTTGTTTGTGTTTGAATTATTGATCAATAATTGAACAAGATTTCATTCAAATTACAATCACGTGTTTGAAGAGATAAGTTTATTTTCATTCGTTTGTTTGTGTTTGAATTATTGAAAATAATTGAACAGATTTCCAATATAATCTTGTTTCTCAATATATATTAAAAATCATGATAATAATAATAAAATTAATAAATTAAATGAATTTGACAGTAACAAACTAAAATAATATAATTAAATTATAAGTTTAAAATTATATTACTTAAATTAAAATATACATTAATTAAATTGAAATTACATTAATTAATTTTGGATTAAGTAACTAATATTGGACTAATTAAACCTAATTATCCAGTAGAGCACGTTCTCTCAGACGTGCTGGAAGAGAACGGCTGAGAGAACGAGCAGCCGACATCCCCATCCCATTCCGGCGCTGCACGAATCGGAGGCACAGGACGTTCCACAATTAGAGTAGAACGTCCTACATCTCTTCCGCGGTGCAGATGCTCTAACTTTCAAAGTTCTATACACACAACTGTTTACTTGCGATTTACTTGATCAAGATTTCGCGAATATACATGTTCAAACGATATGATTCACAAATAGATACTGCATGATTCATGAACGATACACTAGTATTTGTTGACCAATTTATTCTTCACGATTAAAATATACAAACGATATGAATCACAAATAGACAGAACTTGATTCGAGCTCGTGAAACAAACTATTCTGAATATCAATCCTTTCCGAGTGAAAAAAAGGAATTGCTTCCCTTCTCAGAACTTGAATCGATGTTGGTAAAAAACAACTTAAATTTAAAATTTTACAAACAAAAGTATTTGATTAAGATCACAAAAAACCATTTGTCAATTTAAGATATCTCATAAATATATTCTATTACTAATTTGTAATACCCTTATGTATTTAGATAAACAAAATATTCAGTATGTATAGTAACCATCGGATTGAATTAATATGGATGGATAAGAATTGTTTGAATTTATAAATAAATAGCACTTTTCACTTGATCCGTCACCATAATTATATTGAGTGGTTTTCTTTTAACCACAATTATGATCATAATTGGTATAAATCATAACAAAAGAATAATTTAAATCCCATGTTAGAAAAATTGTAAAATAGATTTCAACTTACAAATGCATAAGGGAAATTTAAATATGTGGCATGCGTAGTACAAGAATAATTTGAAAATAATAATAATTTATAATATAATCTTCGCGATCACTAGTTAGTGTTGACGGCAAACATTACAAAAGTGATAATTAATTGGAGGAAAAACCAGTCACGGAATTATTATTATTATTATTGCCGTCTAGCTAATTTATTAAAAACATTCTCCGCGAGTAGCAGCACTAGCATGCATCGATTGTAGCCGCCCACTTATGTGATTGACTTTATTGACAGGGACCGAAAGCAATTTTCCTTTTGAGTTATTAACAGTTACTTAACTTAGTAGACCTTTATAGGGTTAAAATAAAAGAGAGTCATTATTGAGAAGAAAAGATTAAATTATAATCGATGATTTGTTTAATTTGACAATTAATAGTATGATTGGATTTACAAAACAACAAGTGACGATTAATAACCAAGTTGTTATGCAGCGTTTGAACTCGGGCTCAGCAGGGTTTTGTCTGAGATCTTTACCAATTGAACCATTCAATTAGCTGTCAGATTACACACTAGTACCTGTAAAAATTCGTTTTTCTCATGATTAGGAAGGTAAAGGACCCCGCCAGCCCCCTTTAAATCCACTCATGTCCTCCTCGATCTTTTCCCACTAAGTAGACCTTAAGAAATAATAAATATATAAAAATATTTTAATGCGTCAAATAAGTTTTAAAACTATACTATTAATAATAATAATAAATCTTCGTATAAAGCTACTGTTGAATATAACTTGTTATTCCGTAGTTTGTTAAACAAAATAGTACTATTATTAATATTTTGATTAGTTGATGTATGACTTCCTATTATTTTAGTTTTGGTATTGCTGCTGTTGTGTTAATCGTGTAGGTTTTGGAGACTACCTAAGCTGATTTTACCATTGACAAATAGAGCAAAGAACGGCTTCGTTAGAGGTTCTCACTTGGTTGAAATAAAGAAGTGTTCGCTTCTCTGAAGAAAAAAAATTGAATCCATAACATCTTTTGACGTTGTAGATGGTCTAACAGTTCATACTAATATACTAAAAAGGATTTTAAGAAACCTTCCAAGAATAGTAACTAAAGGAAAAGCCCAATAACTTGAGAAATAGGAAGCTAACATTAAGAAATTAAAATATTATTTCTGTCCTTTAGGAGCTTTTAGGAAGGACTGTCTTGATAAGAAAAAGAACGAAGAGCATCCTGATAATGTTGAGGTTGCGGTGGTTGAAGAAGATCATGAAAGTGCATATTTTGTAAGCTGTAGTAGCAGATAAGTATGATTCTAGTTGGATACTAGATAGTGGTTTTTCTTTGATACATCCAGTTCAACATTACTTATAAAATCGAATCGTTTTTCGAACATTTATTGGGCCTAATTTAAACTCATATATTTTCTCCTAGATTGGTTAAAATTGGTTAAACTTAATTGTATTTTGATAATGATACATATTAAGTGTTTGATAAAATATTTGTATGAGCATAAGTTGCTTTGAGTTTCATATCGGAAGATAGAGACTTTGAGTAACCATTGAGTATTACTACTTTTGCTTATAGTGATCTTTCAAATTGCTCACCATAACAGAAGTTCGTGAATCGTGATTGATGTGATTGTATCGTCCTAGTCAACAAGTCAGAAGAGTGAACTTGAAAATTGAAAACAAAACTCAAACTTCGCGAAATCTTGTTTTGGGTTTCGATTAAGTAGTTAACTCCAAATTATTATACATTTCATCATCTGCTTTTACGATCATTGTTTTGATGTATTAGATTAGGAAAATTGGATTTTGAAATCTTTTATATTGGATTGTCTCTACTTTCATCACTTGCATTATCTATCCTCCACATAAAAATATAAATCTTGATCTGAGTTAGCTAGACTAAAACTAATCCTTATATAGTGCAAATGGACGATCCAAAAACTTCGATTTATAAATTATTTTTGAATTACATTGGAATCTCTTAATCACTAAGTTTAATGTACACAATACGCAACTCCAGAAGACATCTTTGATTCCTACTTCAGTTTTTTTTTTTGATTCAAGGCTGAAGGCCAAAGTACAACACGAGGACTTAAGAGGCTAACAGAGTTAGTCTGACTCAGTCTAGTCTAAAACTAATGAAAAGATAAGCTAAGAACTAGACCGAGTACTTCGCCTCGATCAGTACAAGAATTATGTATAAAAAAACTGAAAATTAAAAGTCCGACCATAATTATCAGCTGCCGAGAACGCTGTGATAATAAACTGATGAGGACCGTGAACATCTAAAAAGATAGTCTCGGACGAAGATCAAATATGGTCTAATTGTATGTGAGCTGGCTACAGGGAGCAGCTTTAATCTGCAAAACTCGGATAATCCAGATGAGGCCCAAAAGACATGGGCCGAAAGCAGATGTGTAAAGCCGAGCGTTGACCGAAACAACAAAGGAGATAGACACGTGCTGGACAGAGAAGCTTGCTACGGAGAAACAAGAAAAGCCACGTGTCTGCAGCTCATGTCATGAACCGACAAGGAAAGCAGCCACCAGACGGCGGCCGAGCAGCCACCAAGGAGCAGCTGCAACAAGGAAGGCAGCCACCATTCGACCAACCGAACGGCCACCTCCAAACGGGACGACCAGCCGAGCAGCCGACCAGCCGACAGAAGCAAACGGCACGACGCAGACGACCAGCCGCGCCGACAAAAACGACGCCATCCATCAAGCCTCAACCACCAGCCATCCAAGGAGCATCCAGGCCACCAACAACCACCGAGGCCGAACAGACGGAGCAAAACGGAGCAGAACCAGCCGGCATCCCCAGCTGGCCAAAGAAACAGAACAAAGCAGACTACCACCGCTGACAAGCAACCGGCACACACAGCCACAACCGTGGAAGACGGCCACAAAAACCAGCAACTTTCTGAGCAACTGGCAGCTAAAGCCTAAACACCAGGACGGGTACACAGAAGGGTAGCGAAGACAGGACAGCAGGGCAAGAACGGTGGCGTTGAACCGGCCACCAGCCGAAGCCGCAAAACCAAATCAGCGGGAGAGGCGGTGAAAAATAGAGATCCGGGAACCGCCGCTACCTAGACGTCTCTCCACAGCACAACATCAAGCTCCCAGCAACACCAAACCCCTAGCATCCAACTTCAAAAGAAGTGGAGGAAGTCGGTGAATGAGAACTTGAGTCGGCGGAAGGGAGCGTTAGAGAGAAGAGGAGAGAGTCTCACTAGTATGATTCCTACTTCAGTTGGATGCTTTATTGTTTACGGTTCAATTGTGACCACTTACAATTATTTTTATAGGCCCGTGATGTATTAAAATTTTAAATCTACCACTGAGCTTAAGTATGACATGAAGATGTCAGCTCACTCAAAAACACACATAATTTATTTTCATATATTGTATGACATGTTAGATTTTATATTTCGTTACATAAACTGAGAGTGTGCACACGTGTAACGTATGATTTCGAACACATGTAACGTATAATTTTGAACACTTGTCTCATTACTGATTTTATCTTCATTATTTGCTTACTTTTAGAAAATATAGTTTAAAACGATCAACTATTTGATTGTATAAATAAAAAACACATCATATATATCCTGCATTTGCTATCTTAGGATGATAATCAGACTTCTGACTCTATATCTGGTTTGATTACTAAACCCCTGAAAAAATCAGATAAATATAAAAAGTTAAAATATATCTATTATTCTTATTACATAAAGTCATGATTATATGATTTAGAAGAAACGATGCTACTCTTAGGAAATATTAAGATATGTAAAATATTAAGGTGTTGAAGCTGACTCTAGTTAACTTTGTTCTTGACTTAACTTTAGAGAAAAAAATGAAAAATTAGGGTATTTAGACATTTAGTGATAGAAAAGAAATATTTCAAGGAACCCAAACAAATGCAATTTATACTCTGTCAGGCAGAATGTTACGTTATCAGCAGGAGAAGTGAATTCCTAAGAATCTAACTTTAGAGAACACGTTAGTGAAGTTGCACTTTGAAAACTTAGTACAAAACTAAAAACATGATAAGAAATTAGTTAAGACTAGTAGAGAAAATGTTGAGCACTAGAACATGGCAAAACAAGATAACACAGCACAGAGTAATCAACTAACACATGAATTTACATAGCATTATTGTCCTGACTTTTATTGTCAGGAATGTCTCTCGGAAAAATATCATTCATCTCTTCCTCTATTCATTAATCTCAGGAATATGCTGCTCTTTTGTTTGAATTTTTTGTCTTTGGAGAAGATATTTGAGATGGATGAAACGGAAGGGTGTTTGCAGTGACAAGTTAGTCAAAGTAATTAAGAAGATGACTTGGTAATGTGACTTGTTCGGAACATGGAGTTCGATGACTGTACCAGTCAAATGAAATGATGTTCCATATTCAGTTACAGGTACCTGAACCTTGAACTAGTATAGCATGATACATAAATGAACTCGAAAGAAAAGTCAATAATGTTTCAAATTAGTTCGGCATGAGGTTTACACATTTTTCACATCTTCCAGAAAAAAGGAATTAAATGAAAAGGAAAATATGTCCGCAGCCCTAAATTACCTTAACTTGCAATCCTCCCAACGGTATTTGCACTCATATTTTGACAAAATCAGTAAGAAACCAACCAGCAGTTCCCAGGGTCTTTTGCCTTTTTCACTCTGAGATGACTTGTTTTCAAATCTACGTGCCGGTGCAGCCCAACTAGTCCCTGCTTTAAATGCCAGCCTCTTTGCATATAATACGATATCCCAGTTCTATACCAACCATCACTCATTTCAAATTAGTATCTCTGTGTGCATAACTTCTGATGTATAATAAGATCCTGCTTCAAGTCACCGGACGTACAAGCAAGTAGTAGCAGCGCCGGTTGGTGCATAAAAATGGTGTGTTTTTGCTTCTTGGTGGATCAAAGGAGGAAGGTGAGACAGACGAAGCCGGTGGCTGGAACATGTGCGAGATGCTGCAAAGGAGCTAGTGTTGCAGACATGGAAACATCCACAAGATTCTGCTTCATCCCTTTTTACTGGACTAGCTGGAGAGCCATCATTTGTACTTTCTGTGGTTCTGTTTTAAAGTCATACAGATGATCATCCTTCATAAGCATAGTTCCACTTTTCATGTGATTTATGTGCTACTCAATATTATGTCCGGATTCCATGAGATGTAGTAGGTTAGAACAATGCATTTGAAGTATTTTTTGCAAACTTCAACAACCTCAAATGATGGTCGTGTAAGCAGGGCGGAGAGACAAGCGCTTGAATGGCTAATACATGCTTGTCGTTGATTAGGTGATCAATACTACCAATAATTAGAATATGATTCTCATATATGAGATCTTAGACGATTTATAACTATTGTACTGCTATAAAAAACTCAAATGATAAATTAAGCTAGATAATATAATGCTTTTTTATTTTATTTATATATATTAGATGAAGAGAGATTGTACGTTTTTTAAGCCAGAATGACTTAATCTTTAATCATTTATTTAATTAATTTAACGATCGAAATAAAAATTGATTCAAAAATTAAATCCAACTAGTATTAATGCACAACAAACTTTTGCATGTATCAATTATAGAATTTAAATAAAATCAATACTAAGATAAAATTGGAATTTAAGTTAAAATTAATATTAAGATAAAATTGTGTGCAGTTATGTAGAAGAGTAGTGGCTAAATTATAGGATAATATTAAAATTGGAGATAACCGTTAGAATGGGTTCTGCAATTGTTAATAGGAAGATGATTGGATATACTAAATGCATGACTAATTAATATTAATCGTTATCAACCGTTAAATAAATATAAATTAATTTATCGGTCTTCCTTTAACTTATCGGTCTTCCTTGAACTTAATCTAGTTTATATATCAAAATCCTAACCCTAAAAAATGACCAACAATTGGTAAGGTTTTCTTGATCGGACGGCTGAGAATCGCGCCAAAACAATCTACGGATATCGTACCAACCCGTCATCACCAGTCTCCAAAACGGCGCTGCTGAAACCCTGCACAATCCGCAACATAGCATTTTTCCGACGACAGACGAACGACCATCTTGAATCGTCGATTTTGCGATTTCGGATTCCGATCGAGAATTCATTCCCTCATTCGTAGGTATTCGAACTGCTGTTGAGTGAATCGAAAAACTGCTTTTTTAGGGTTTAGATTTGAGTAGAGATGCCGCCGAAAGCGAAGGCTGATGTTGCGAAGAAGCAGAAGCAGGTGGAGGATAAGACGTTTGGATTGAAGAATAAGAATAAGAGTAAAAATGTTCAGAAGTATGTTCAAGCACTGAATCAGTCAGTGCAGCCCAAAGTCGATCCCACTAAAGTTGCTGCCAAGGTTTGGCCTTTGGATTCTGTTATCATTCTGATGTGAATTCGTAATTTTAATTTATTGCAAAATTTCGCTATGATGATGATTGAAATTTGAAACATGTTTAATTGTGCAGAAGAAAAAGGAGGAAGAGAAGGCCAGGGAGAGGGAACTAAATGAGTTGTTTAAGGTTGCTATTAGTCAGCCAAAAGTCCCGCCAGGTATGTGGCTTTATCTGGTTTTAATGAGTACGGTAATTATATTATTTGATGTGTTAATAGGAGCAACGTAATTGGTTATTAATAGGTGTTGATCCCAAATCTATACTCTGTGAATTCTTCAAGGCTGGGCAGTGTGCCAAGGGCTTCAAGTGTAAGTTCTCGCACGATCTCAATATCCAGAGGAAGGGTGAGAAGATTGACATTTATAGTGATAAGCGTGATGATGGTTAGTGTTTCCTTTGACTCTTATTACTTATGTTCCTCGAGCAAACCTTGGTAATCTATAATGAACTGCATGTCAGTAGCTTCTATCGGATTGACGCTTTGATGCTCAAGTTCTTAGTTTTTATTGTATTAGGGCAAATTGTACTGGAACTTCTGATGTGTTGAAACTTTGCTATTACCATGTGTTTCTTCTTATTCCTCTCCCTTAGTGTTCATGTTCATCTGAAAAAGATTTGATTATTTGAAGGATTGTTATTGATTTTCAGTATGTTTCCGTGCAGAAACTATGGAAGACTGGGATCAAGAGAAACTGGAAGAGGTTGTGGCCTCGAAAGGGAAGGAGTACAACCAGAATAAGCCGACTGAAATTGTTCGTACTGCTTCATTATCATGTTTGTCTTTTTCAATTGACTATTTGTCAGTATCTCTCTGCATCATATTCACTAATCTGTAGGACCAGAAGTGCTAAGTTTTTATAGAATAGCTATTATATATTTGTGCTGCATCTATTGAAACTTGAAAGTTGGCCACTTTTCAAACTCACACGCATATGCTGTGTCATGGAAGAGTTAGTAGACATAGCCAATGATTCGGTCAAGTCATATGCAATAGCAACTTACCTTCCTAAGTGCTGTAAACATGTTTTAAACCATTTAAAACTGATGCATTTTTTTAATCTGTCACATTTGCATTTTATGCACCTGCTTCTTGATTCCTAAACATCCCTTTTGTAGGTCTGCAAATACTTCTTGGACGCCGTAGAGAGGAAACAGTACGGCTGGTTTTGGGTTTGCCCTAATGGTGCCAAGGAGTGTCACTATCGGCATGCTCTTCCCCCGGGTTATGTGCTGAAGTCTCAAATGAAAGCACTACTAGAGGAGGAGCGTGATAGAATACCAATTGAAGAAGAAATTGAGAACCAGGTCATTATATTACATTTATGTGGACTTTGCGTTTCATCTGTGAAACGAGTTTGTTACCAATGTTACCTGGTAGACACAACCATTGTTTTGATTATTACTGATTGTTGCATTGCTGATTTTTTTCGATCAGCGTTCGAAAGTGGCAACAACAACTCCAATGACTCCTGAGTTATTCTATCAATGGAAAAAGAAGAAAATGGACGAAAAAGAGGCTGGTATGGCGTCGCTACGAGCAGATAGGGCAAAGAATGACCGCTTGAGGTATAATTCTCTGGTTAAATTTATGGTTTTCGTTTCGTACTTCCATCTGATTCACAATTAATTAATATTTTCTCCGCTCTTTCAGTGGTCGTGAGCTTTTCCTGTCTGATGCGAGCTTGTTTGTGGACGATGCTGAAGCATTTGATAGCTACCAAAGAGAAGAACAACCTGAGGCTGGTGACCAAAAGGTAAATATACTGCATAGTGACACTCAAAATTTTGCTGAGAATGTAGAATGATATTAGTATTCTAATTGAAAACATTTTATCTAGTTACTTTTACCTAATGGTAAATTGTATATGCAATATCCTTAACAGGGTTACAATAAGATTGCTTTGTAGTTTGTACACATTTCGAAAATACAATGCTTTGAGATTCATTGTTGAGAATGCTAAATACTATGCTTTATTGTTTGGAAAATTAAAAACAGGCTCAGCAAAATTCAGTGGCAGCAGCTGGGCCTAGCAGCTCCAAGAATGCAGCTGATGAACAAGTGGATGAAGTTCCTGATGATGATGATGACGACGATGATGAACTTGACTTAGATGAGTTGGATGAACTTGAAGCTAGCCTTTCGAAGACCTCTATTCAAACTTAGGAACCAGAAGCTTAGTTAAGAATGGCGGAGGCTCTGACTGTGGCAATTGTTGCCAGGTTTTGATTGTGTTTGCACAGGCCCAATGAGTATGTCTTGTGTTTTATTATGTATGCATTTTATACCAATGAGATGACTGAAACTATGCTCAGTGTATTAGCAGTTTTTTTCCTTTTTAGTCTGTTACTTTGCAAACAAAATTTCAGATTAAACATTAAGTTACAATAAAATATTTTGGAACTGTATGAGTTTGAATTTTAAGAAATAATTTCAGAGAATAAGTACCAAAAATAAGTGTAGTAACATTGAACACATACATCTCAGTTCTCACAACCATATGAAAAGCTTATCAACATAGTATTTGCCACAACACAAATAAAACCTACAATCCACAATTCTCAAATAACACCTAAATAAAGTCAAGTAGATAAACTATCATCACACACTGATTTTCACTCCTTGCCAAACTATAAATGTTACTTCGAACAACACTGGAAGTTAGGAGAGCCAAACAAATGAGAGTTCCGGTCAGCGAAAGCCAAGATACTCAAGAAGAGAGTTTAAACATGTTGATATCTAAAAATCTTTTATTATAATCTAATATTTCGGCACTATTTATTACCTGTTGGTATTTTTCTCCATGACTTGCGTGTAGTTTTAATTTCCAGTTCTGACAAGAGGAGGTCCTGAGTGCCTCCTGGTTCCTGCAGGGGATGCAGCGAATGAGAGGCGCTTCTTGATAGATCCAGCAGATGAGAGCCCACTTGGAGATCCTTTCTTATCTGACCCTATAGAACTAAACCTTGATTTGGCTTTGACTGATTCGGTAGGGGCCATGTAACTTGGAACTGATGATATGCTGACTAGACTCTCATCATCAGTTGCTGATGATCCTGCTACGCTGTGTCTGCGATATCTTTCAGATACAATACTGAAAACACTCCGTGAGTCCTCATCCCGAGCCCAAGCACTTCCTTTGGTGCTGCCGATCTGATCTTTCCGCCAGCTGAAGAGGATGGCAATTTAGATGGACGATTAGACTTTAGAGAATCAAAGGTGGGATTGGTGCTGTTAATACTAGAATCAATGCGAGTATAATAAGCCTTGCTAATTTCTCCAACAGATAGAATACGGCTTGACGAGCTTTTCAGAGAGCTACGGTCACTATTTTCTTTGTCTAATACACTACGGCTCTCCCATGGCCGAGCAGCCATCCATCTTTCTAGCCAACTCCAGCCCCATTCAGTACTGTTTGGGTCCAAAAATGTGAACTGCTCGGACTTCGATGAGTTCCTTAATGTCTGCCAAACAAAAATGACCGTTTAACCAGGTGCCGCAAGTATATGATGAGGCTCATCTCATATACTTAAATGTAATTCAAGTGCAAATAAGGTGCACCTATATTTAGTGTGTAATTCAGTCCCACTTTGCCGCCATGTAGTTACTTAGTAATACTCACGAGAAATACAAATAGTGTGACGTAATTGTAAATCCTTGCGACATTTGACAAACCAACTCAAAACAGTAAAATTTATTGAGCATACTCCTTTTCGAGAAAATGCATGTTTACCTGATGAGAATATGCATATGCCAAAGCCCTTTCTCGCCTCGTTGCAGCTTCTTGCTTGCTCAACAATCGTGCTTCAATCTTCTCTTTGGATTGTTGACTATCATTCCAGTTTTCTCCTTCCTGAAGTACAGTAAGATAAACAAATGATCACGCTTGTTTTTACAGGAATGTAATTCATAAATACACTCATAAGACAAAGATGCCCGAGTTGAGCTTCACAGATGTGCAAATGCATACACATAAAAAGAAGCTCTATTCAACAATGAAATGCTTCACTTACCTGTGACCTTAACCTCTCCAACTCTTTCTCATGCTTTTGCTGGAGCTGCCTCTTAAGAACTTGGTTCTCTTCTGACATTCTGTTTCTCCTATCACGAATCTGAGACTGAATATGAGCCAGTGTCTGCATGTAACGTAAAGTGGTAATGGCTTGACGCTGAACAGACTGTCCATTGATTACTGATTTCAATCTAACAAGTCCCTTCAATGCCTTCAGAGCTCGTCTAGCCTATAAAGTACAAGTGGTCATTAGAAATAGAAATTTGAAAACGACCCTTGCAAATGTAGACTCTATTTGTTCCATATAGCTATCACAATCCTTAGACGTCATATTCGCATTTATTAATCAATAGGCTCAATCACACATTTTAGAGACTTTTTCTGAAACAAAAACTAACAGTGCCATTCATATTATTTTGCTCAGTTGTGCCCTCTAGCGTTGATATGATGAAAAATCTTGCGCTCTAATAGGATTAATATATATGAGATACACTGACCATATGTCCTCTGAAAGCTGTTTGGATCTTTACGGCTGCAACATCCTCTTTTGTTTTTCCAACATAAGGTGACACAGAAGTCAGGCGAACAACCTCAGCAGCAGCATGGGCAGCGGCAACAGCTGCCTCCGCTGCAGCCGCAGTTGCCATAGCTACAGTGTACGCATGTTTATTCTGTTCATTCTCTGCTTCTGAATATTTGGCAGAAGGTCCTGACACTGAAGCTGTGTTGTCTACTGACAATGGAATTTGATCTGCGTTCTTCTGTTTTCCAAACCATTTCTTCTTGGGCTTAGGAACTTTCTGATAAAGCAAGTGCAGCACAGATCATCAGATAACTCACCTCAGATATCATATAACAAATAAGTAAAGATAGATATATTGACGTCAAATGCTGACCTGCTCAGTTTTTTCTTTGGACTCGCTGCTAAGAGCTTTCTTTACTTTGGAAAACCAGCTTCCTTTCTTTCCCATTTATTTTTCTCTATATCAATTAAGCACAAATCCAAATCGCTCTCTGATAATGGAAAAAACAAAAATCGGTAAAGATCCATACGGCATTTTTATTGGTCAAGATTCCACACAAACATAAGACTCGAGTTTTAAGAAAAAGCACATGCGAGTCCAGAAATGTGTAAACTGTAAACAGATCTGGATCAATGCAGTGACAGAAGCACTTTATCCAACCAACAAATGTCAAGGAAGCTACAATATAAACTTGAAATTTCACATGACATTGTTGTTTCTAATCTTTTGTGCAAACTGAAACCATTACCGATGATAAAGAAGTGAAAAGGGCTCACATTTCTTCTCAAAATCTCAACCCCACATGAGAATTAATCTAATTCCCACACAAGGTCCAGAATCATTACAAAAACAGCAACTTGGGATGAAAAAATTTCGTAACTCACTGATCTACAGACAAAGCACAAGTAAGGGAGGAAGTGTAGAAATACCAACTTACCAAGTAATGCACAGAAGCATCAGATCTCTCCAAAATCCAAACTTGAAGCTTCTAAATCCCACTAGTCAAAAGAAAAGGCATGGAATGAGAAGAGAGAAGGTATGAAGGAGTGAAAGCACAGATCTGAGAGTAGAGGAAACTTGAATTCTAGAGCAAGGAAAGAATGAGTATCAATGCAATTAAAAATAGCAACAGGTTGTTGTTACTTGTTAGAGGCTGTCACAGACAGACAGAGCCTTTATTATATTTGTGTTTGTTATGGAGGTTGGATTGAAGGAAAGGGTGTGTGATGGTCAAGGGGACCACCTCGGATCTGGCCTCTCTGGGTCTGAGGATGGAGTTCTTGCTCAAGTCATCAAGTTGTGTGTGTTTCAGGGATGTGTTGTGCCATTTTGTGGATTTGATTGTTGCTTTTGATTAATTTCTTCTTTAAGCAGATTTAGTGATGTGAAGTGATGGATCAACCAATTAGTTAAGATTCATTTTCATGGTTGTTAACCTTAAACACTATTATTCAATTATGAATCACATTTGATGAGATGACTTGCTATTCCTATTTTTTAGAATCTAAATAAAGAAAAAAAATCTAGTTTATACAGAGACTTAATTGATTTTTTCTATATTAATTAATGTCATCTTAATTGTTGAATGCTCAATCCAGTGATAATTGTTACTCCCTCCGTCCCATTATGAGTGTCCCATTTCTTTTTTTGATGTCCCAAAATGATCTTCCCATTTCCTAAAATAGAAACTTTTTTACCTATACATTTACACTCTCTTTCATACTTTTTATCTCACTCATTCTCTCTCTTACTTTTTATCTCACATTTTTCAATTTTCTTAAAAATCGTGAAAGTTCTCAAATGGGTCACTCAAATTGGGACGGAGGGAGTATTATGGAACCATTGCATGATTTATGTTAGTTCTTCTAAGATTAAATAAAAATCATCTATAAATAGTTATTGTCAGGAAAATGTTCAATAATGATGAATAAATGTTTGTAAGAATATGGGTCATAATTTCGATTATCGATTAATTATAATTGTTAAAAGTTCTATTTTTTCGCAAATCTATCTGTCAAATTAATAAAACTAAATTTCAATTTCAGAAGTCAAATTTATCAAATCAATGACGTTTCATAAAAAATTGCGTCTCTTTGTATAATTAAAGATCAAGGAGGACAATCAATTATTTGTGAAACCGTAGGATATGATCTCAATCGTTGATTTCTAATCATCCAACGGATGAGATTTTAAAATAAAGAACCTCCAAATCCAACCGCCCCGTGTTTTTCACAAATCCAACCGCCAACTTTAATAAAAACCAACTTTAATCTCAAGCGTCGGATTAATCAAATCAACGGTTGAGATTTTGTCCTCTGTCTTACAAATATTTAATATCCTTCTAGAACTTAACTCGTAACTTGTAATGTCATATTTATCAAAATCAAATATATCATACTGTATTGATACTAAAAAATCAAATGTACAGATTTAGTTCATGATGCAATGTAGTTTATCGGATATCGTGTACTTTTACACTGTAGTAATTATAAAACAAATTTCTTTATTATTTAACGGCAGTAACAAAAATGACATATTATTGTTCAAATTGTGGTGGAAGTGGAACACATGGAAAGGATACGTAAGCAGCGTTGTTTCGATTCCATATGCAGGGGAACACATGGACGACAGCTCGGGCATTTAGTTAATTGAAGGACAGGACCGCGCCTGAATTGAATGGGAAGCCATACCCTACTCTTCACTACGTGGAAAATATGTCTAACCGAATACGTTTTAATATGCAAATGATTGAAGCTAACCTTGAGAAATCTTACAAGCCCAATCCGTCATTCCGTGCCTGTGTAAAGACTGGACTGGAGAAGGAGACTGCTGCCAAGATTGAGCATCTATAGACTCAAGCATCCAGGAGAACTGTTATTGTTTTTTGTGAACTAATTATAATTGTAGTATTTCCAACAAAAATGCTTAATAGTGAAGCAAATCGAACGGTTGTCTCGAAATGAAACTATAAACATAGTCTGATTCATATTGTCAAATGAACACAAAAGAAACTTGCATATATGTACAGTAAACAGTAACATGTTACAAAGAAAAGGTCTTCATTCACAATTCCCTTGCTGCTTCCCTTTATTAATTATTTTATTCAAACATGAAATAATGCTGGTTGACAATTTGAGATATAAATGCAAATTCAATGTCAAGAATGGTTAGCATTCACTGATCACTTGCTGAAATGAAGTTTGTCAAACTCTCTCACTGTTTCTCTCCCAACTCAAGTCATTTCGAGGATAAAATGCTCGAGAACATTTTTCATCAGAAGAACGCTCATGCTTTCTCGTATAAGGAGCTGAAATTCGCTACGAATGGATTTTCTTCCTCGAACAAGATCGGGGAAGGTGGCTGTGTTCATGGTGCTAAGAGACTGCTTGTTATGAGTACATGGACAACAACAGCTTCTCACAGGCTTGTACACTTTGTAGTGGTTGTAAACTTGCAAAATTTTCGGCATTACCTTTTTCAAAAAGTGTTTCATCATTGCTTGCTCCTTTTGATATTGTGCATTCTGATGTGTGGGGACCTGCTCCTATGTCTACTAAGGGTGGCTCTAGGTATTATGTTTCGTTTATTGATGATTATACTCGATATATTTTGGTTTATCTCATGAAGCGTAGATCTGATTTTTTGGGTATATACCGTGAGTTTAGAGCTCTTGTACAAACACAACATTCTACTGTCATTAAATGCTTTCGTTGTGACTTAGGAGGTGAGTACACTTCTAATGAGTTTTCTCAGTTACTTGCTTCTGATGGAACCATTCATCAAACCTCATGCACTGACACTCCTCAACAAAATGGTGTCGCTGAGAGGAAACATCGTCATCTAGTTGAGACTGCTCGCTCATTTTTTTGTCTGCCCAGGTTCCTAGTTGTTTTGGGGAGAAGCTGTCCATACTGCTGCTATGTTATAAACAGAATTCCAACATCTCATAATTCAGGTTTGTCACCCTTTGAAAAATTATTTGGTATGCTCCTGATTATACCCTCTTGCGTGTGTTTGGTTGCACCTGTTTCGTGCTTCGACCTCACGTCGAGCGTGATAAATTGTCTCCTAAGTCTGCTTTGTGTGTATTTTTGGGTTATGGTATTGGTCAGAAGGGATATCGTTGCTTTGATCCAGTTAGCCAAAATTATATGTCTCACGTCATGTAGTGTTTCTAGAGCATATTCCGTTCTATTCTGTTCCTGCTAGTTCTCATAACATGACTCAGTCTGATCTTCGTTGTATTGATCCTTTTGATAATGACACTAATGATGATAGACTCACTGATACTTTGGTTCCCGAGACATGCACACATCCGTCTATTCCTACTACGACTCTCAGTCATCTGATGAGATTATGGATCAACCTCTGCGTCAGTCCACTCGTCCTCGTAAGTCCACTAGACTTCCTGATTTTGCATATTCTTCATACTCTACTTCCTTTGTTTCATTTCTTGTGTCACTTCACTCTTTGTCTGAGCCTTTGTCCTATAGAGAGGCTGTTGTTGATCCCCTTTGGCAGGCTGCTATGGCTGAGGAACTTGCTGCTCTGCATCAGACACATACATGGGATTTGTACCGTTACCGTCGGGAAAGCGAGCTATTGGCTCACGTTGGGTCTATAAGATTAAGACCAAATCAGATGGATCAGTGGAGAGGTATAAGGCACGTCTTGTTGCTAAGGGGTATTCACAGGAATATGGCATGGATTATGAAGAGACTTTTGCTCCGGTTGCTAAAATGACTACCATCCGCACTTTGATCGCAGTTGCTTCTATTCATCAGTGGAAGATATCTCAGATGGATGTTAAAAATGCCTTTCTGTATGGTGACCTTCACGAAGAGGTCTATATGACACCCCCTCCTGGTGTTGACCATCAGCCCGGACATGTGTGCAAGCTGCGCAAAGCTCTTTATGGTCTTAAACAAGCTCCCCGAGCATGGTTTGAGAAGTTCTCCACAGTGATTACCTCTCTTGGTTTTATTCCCAGTCAGCATGATTCTGCTTTATTTGTTAAGCGAACAGGTCAGGTCGCATACTTCTATCCTTGTATGTTGATGATATGATTATTACCGGTGATGATTGTGATGGAATTGAGTCATTGAAGTCAGACTTGGCTCGGTGTTTTGCTATGAAAGATTTGGGTTCGTTGCGTTATTTTTTGGGTATAGAAGTGGCATTCTCTCCGAAGGGTTATCTTCTCTCACAGTCGAAGTATATTACAGATCTCTTTGAGCGTGCTCGTCTCACTGACAACAGGACTGTTGACACTCCACTAGAGACCAATGCTCGTTACTCTCCTTCTGATGGATCTCCCCTACCTGATCCAAGTTTGTATCGAACAGTGGTTGGGAGCCTTGTTTACCTCACAGTTACTCGTCCTGATATTGCACATGCTGTTCACGTTGTCAGTCAGTTTGTTACTGCTCCTACCACAGTTCATTGGGCTGCTGTTTTGCGTATTCTCAGGTATCTTCGCGGTACTCAGTTTCAGAGCCTTTTGTTTCCTTCATCTTCTTCGTTAGAACTGCGTGCTTACTCTGATGCTGATTGGGCTGGTGACCCTACCGATCGTAAGTCTACTACTGGATTTTGTATTTTCCTTGGAGATTCTCTCATCTCTTGGAAGAGTAAGAAGCAAGATGTCATTTCTCGCTCTTCCACCGAGGCTGAGTATCGTGCTATGGCAACGACTACATGTGAGATTGTATGGTTACGTCGGTTACTTACTGATCTGGGTGTCACTCTTCATCATCCGACACCACTGTACTGTGACAATCAGAGTGCCATCCAAATTGCTCGTAACTCAGTCTTTCATGAGAGGCCCAAGCACATTGAGATTGACTGTCATCTCACTCGTCATCATTAACAGCTTGGCACGATTGCTTTGCCTTTTATTCCCTCTTCTCTTCAGGTTGCAGATTTGTTCATGAAGGCTCATTCCACGGCACGCTTCCGTTTCTTGGCTGACAAACTCTCAATGCTTATTGCTGTAGCATCGTGAGTTTGAAGGGGGATATTAGCCAATTATAATATTTTCAATAAGGGTATTATTGTCTTTTGTATTAGTGCTATATAAGCACAAAACCTAATTTGTATTATGCAGCCTCTTTCAATCGATTATGTTTCTCAAAGTTAACACACACCACCTTTTCTTTTCTTTCATTTCAATTCATTCAAAGAAAATGGTCCTATTTCTTGATCACTTCATAATATTTTCAGGGGTTACTTGGCACCAGAGTACGCTATTATCGGCAAACTGTCTCGAAAGTCTGATGTTTATAGCTTTGGAGCATTGATTCTGCAAATTATCAGTGGGAAACCCATCAAGATTCTGGACTCTATGGCACAAGAACAATATCTTGTTCAAAAGGTACATTACTAGACTCTTGTAGTCTTGTATGTTATGATTATGGATTTAGGATTCAAAGTCAAACCATTAAGCATTTATATTCTAAAATATTTTTTCAAGTCCAAAAGTTCTCTCAATAGTGTCATCACTTGATCCTGTTCTTGCTTTCTAGATTTGCCTTCAAGTTTGACATTACAATTATAATTACAGAGGATCGATCAATTACATCTACATTCTTAATTTACATTCGTAAGATCACATCTCAGCTGTCAATCTCATGTATTACTTTATCAATTTGGTGTCACGTGACAATCACTAATCCACTAGTATTTGATGTTTTCGACTAACTCAAATGGTAGACACATGTCACCCAATTGATGAACTAGTAGATGAGATGTACGGTTGAGATGTGACCATACGAATATAATTTAAGGATATACATGTATTTGAGCGTTCATCTATAATCATATCTATTTGTTATCATCAATCATTTTCCAATGCTTTTCATATTTTTATTCAATGATCTGGCCAGGTTTTTAGTACTATGCATATCATTTAATGTATTTCCTTGTTGTTCAGGCTTGGGAGATGTACAAGGAAGATAAGCTGTTGAAGTTGGTTGATCCAAAACTCAACAGGGACTCGTTGAATGAAAAAGAGGCTATCAGATATCTAAAAGTAGGACTTTTATGTGTACAGGAAACAAGTGGTCTCAGGCCGACCATGTCAAAAGCTCTAAAAATTTTGTTGCTCGATGGAGACGACGCAGTCAATAAGCTTGGCTTAACAAAGCCAGGATATATTAGTAACATCAGGGATGTTAAGATTACATATGAAGTGGAAGAACCTCCTCATATTCGACGATGTATGTGCAGCCCTCTGTTTTACCATTTTTGACTTCAGTTGTGGTATGTTTAATGATCTTTCCCTAAGATTTGTTTTATGCACAAGGTAATGAAAAGACAGATGGCGTTAAGATATCATATTTCACCCTAATAGCTTAATCCGTCGTTCTCTTGTCATCACTCAAGCTATCCATCAACCATTACAAATCCCTCCGAGCATCAGGATGCTTATGCTCGAAGTTCGAGCCTTTACAAAGAAAGCTCGAGCTCGATAAAGCATTTAAGTACTCAGATTGTCTAGAGCTCAAATAGAACTCGATTCAAGCACAATTAAGGGATATTTGGGTCAGATAAAAAAATTAAGTTTGTTTGAGAATGTACATACGCACAAGCGATGTGGGATATAAGTTTCACGAACTTAATATTGTATAATGATTTTCATTTATTTTTTAGCTCATATCATTTAATTTATTTATATTTTATTAAGTTCTACTACTATCTTATTTTTACTATTATTAAATATAATATAATTTATATTTATATAATCGAGTAGTTCATGAGCTTATTCGAGAGGAGTACCAATATGTTCATGTTCACGTTCACGTTCACGTTCGGCTTTTTTAATAAACGAGCATCGAATCATGTTCGAGCTTGACTCGTTTAAAATCGAGGCGAGTCTTGACCGAGTTCGTCCACGAGTAGCTCGCGAACGACCGGTTCGTTTGCACCCTACACACCAACCTTGCAAGCAATATCAATAAATAGAAACACATCAAACACATGAAATTTAAATAAACTAACTCCTCCACATGTGTATATTAACGCTCACGAATACGAATGTTGCGAATAACATTCACCTACGTTCTACTATTCATAGTTGTCGTAGTCTGTGTCAATCATACATCTGATTAATCACTTCAAGATATTGTTAGTGCTGATTACTAATTTATGCAAATCATGCAATTAGGCATCCATCAAATGCAAACTAATTAACATGAATATAACATGTAAATTGAATATAATCGCAAAATAAGAAAATAATTACATTAATCACATGTCAAGAGTTAGATACAACACGAGACCCGTATGATTCTGGAATAATACGATTACTCTCTAATCATGGCGATAAAACCATTATACCGCTAGAGTGTCACTTGCATTGAATATTCTCCAAACACCACTCAATTTCATATTTTAAGGGTCTTTTTGCGAAAACCACCTTCTAAATAGCTTAATTTTAACGAACCCACCCATCAATTCCAATATCGTCAAATTGTGACACCCCTTCACCGGTTCCGGCGTCTTTTGCCGGAAAACTGGTCGTTAACTAAATTGATCAAGTTTTAAATGATCGACTGAATAGATTTGAGTTTTTTTAAAAGGATATGAATATCTTATTCCATGTTTTTAAAGAATTCTACTCTATTTCCTATAAATACATAGGAAGGCCGATCAGAAAAGTACAAATTCAAAGAGAGCAAACAAAGAGCGATAGCAATATTTTGGTGATCGAAGTTGTACAACGGAATTGAGTTTTGCGATCGTATTGCCGGAGAGATGCATTAACTGACAAAAGTGCACAAAAAACAATACACATAAACGCACTAACAGACAAAACTGCATATCGTTAAAATTGAACTATTGAAAAAGTAGTTTTCGACAAAAATCTTAATATCCTGTTTACTTATGGGTAAAATTGGAAGCATGTCAATCAAGACAATCAGGATTCAAATTCATGACTTTTGTTAGTTTGTCCATCAAACCATTTACTCGACCACCTTCTCGCATTCGGAGCCAAACCGTCATTAATTTCATCAATAAGAATGATAGAACCAAATAACTTCGACCGTGTGATTTGAAAAACTCGATATTAGGTGAACCAAATTGTTGGTGCAGCTGCACTGCTGCATTCGCTTACGAGACTAGTCGAAATGGACAAATGAGACTAAAATGTCTGGACGACAAGAGAAGATCGAAAATCGAGATAGCAAAACTACGAAACGCAACTTCTGCCCACCACGTGTTTCTCTTTTCTCACCAATCACTACTCGCGGAAGCTCTTCACAAAAAAGATACCTTCGAATATCTTATTCTTCTCCTTCCTCGATGAGCCAATAACAACCGAATCAATCGACCAGCAACTCATCGATCCAAGACGAAAATGAGAAGTTTGAATTCAGAGGTTTTGCTCCTCGACATCCGCGCCTCGTTTTTCTACTCAGCAGCTAAATTCACTCCTTCACTCTCTTCGACATTTCGTCGAACACCTAACGGGCGTCTTAATTGCTACAAGCCTTCTTCTTTCGTATCCCCACAGATTCGTCGCCCTGTTTCCGATAACTCTTTATATCCCTCTAGCTCTACATCTCCTTCTATCAAGATCGCAGCATCATCGTCCGTTGATGATGGATCGTTGAATTCTGAGCTGGATTTGTTTCTTGATCTGCTTCCGGAGTCAATGAGAGTTGCTGTTTCGAATCATGAACATATTCATGACTTAATTGAGGTGGTTTTGGACTTGGGAAGGAAGCCTCTTGCTAGGTTTCCTTCTGGGGATTGGATCATTTCTGATCATCCTGTGAATACCCATGACTTGGATCATGCTGTTTCGAAGGTATAAAATCCTCTAGTTAGATTTGTTTACTGTCTTGTACTGTTGTTACATGTCCAAATCTAGCGATGTTCAAAGCTTTCATATTTTATTGATCATATCATTTGCTTGTCACTTTTTGCATGAAAAGTTATTGTCTTTATGAGGTTTGGTTATTGTTGAGGAACGAAGACTTGAGGTGGGCTATAGTGAGTTTTTATATCTAGAGTTACCCAACTTTTTTCAGGTGGGAGACTTCTCTGACGATAACCGTGCAGGGATTGATCACTCACTCCACAGAATAAGTGCCATAAGGAACCGAAAGATGCAAATAATTGGCCTCACGTGTCGTGTTGGTCGAGCTGTATCGGGGAGTGCTGAGATCATAAGAGACTTGGTTGAAGGGGGAGGATCTATATTGGTAATAGGCCCTCCTGGAGTGGGAAAAACAACCTTGATCAGGTAACATAGAGAATTGCCATCTTTGCCTTATTGGTACAGCATCTGTTTTGGAGTATTGATTTTGATTGAGAAAACATGGACTGTGTAAGTCATTAAAGAAGTTTTGTATTTGCAGGGAAGTGGCTCGGATGCTTGCTGATGACCATAAGAAACGAGTTGTTATTGTGGATACCTCTAACGAGATTGGTGGTGATGGTGATGTGCCTCACGCAGGAATTGGTAGAGCTAGGAGGATGCAAGTTCCTAACGTCAACATGCAGCACAATGTTAGTTTCACTGCTTGCCTGTTGTGGGGCAAGACTATGATTGATTTGTAATTGGTCATAAACTCATAATCCTACATTCCTACTCACATTTTCTATTTCGCAGGTTATGATTGAAGCTGTGGAGAATCATATGCCGGAAACGATAATAATTGATGAAATAGGCACGGAATTAGAAGCTTTGGCAGCCAGCACGATAGCTCAAAGAGGAGTCCAGCTGGTCGGAACAGCTCATGGAATGACTATTGACAACATTGTTAAAAATCCATCACTCCAGTTATTAGTTGGTGGCATAGAGGTGTTGTTTCTGACACTAATCCCTTTGCATTACATGACAAATATTTGCATCAGCTGCTCTACTAAAGGCATTTCTAGCTCTTAAGATTTTTCACCAGTCTAATCAAACGTCATTTATACTTAAACAATCATCGCTGATAAATCTCTAAGCACGCATGATTTGCCTTCTTGTTTCTGATCTATCCTATAATGATTATGTACAAACATGAATTGGTGCATGAAAGTAATTGTATAAACAAATTAGCATCTAAAATTTTGGAACTTCCAACAGAGTGTGACTCTAGGTGATGAGGAGGCTCGGAAAAGAAAGGTGCAGAAGACCATATTGGAGCGGAAAGGGCCTCCAACTTTCACTTGTGCAGTTGAAATGATTTCTAAGACGGAATGTCGTGTACACCATAGATTAGATGCAACAGTTGATGCTATACTGGCAGGTAATTTATTCCCTTTTGGTTCTTTCACGGTGCTAGTGTTCTCGATCCAGTGTCACATTTTTGAATATATTTTGCTCGTACTGATTCTTAAAGAAAAACTGTTCGTGGCTGCAGGAAAGACTCCGCTGTTTCAAATACGTAAAATGGATGATGAAGCAACTGACATTGCAAACTTCACTCTGACACCTGTAGTTCCTTATGTCAAGGAATCTCTGACACCTGTAGTTCCTTATGTCAAGGAATCTCCACTACCTGATACCAATTCTTCTAGTAATGAATCCTTATCAATCGAGGAAAATATAGACCGTTTATTAGGTGATTCTGAAAAATGGGGCACCGACCTAGGAAGGAAGAGCACTTCTAAAACAGTTTACACTTACAAGGTATCAAACCATGCTTGCCCCAAGTTTTTAGTCTTTTTGCCTCAGCAATCCTACTGCTTGTCTTTTGTTATGGCAAATATATCTTTATTGTTGATTCTTGAATGGGTGTCACAGCAGATGTAGCATGCATGGTTTGATTGAGTCAGAGACATTTTTTATTGATATGCTCATAATGACAGTTAAGTTCCGCTTTTGATAACCTTAATATTTGTTGTTTCACATTCTCAGATATTGGAAGCCGATCTATTGCAAGTGGCAAATGTGATGGGGCTCGAGGATGAAATAGATGTAACCGATGATATTGGCAAAGCAAATGCAATTCTTGCAACAAGTTTTGAAGTAAAGGAGAACCCCTGGATTCGTAGTGTTGCTAAATTCCATCACTTGCCACTCTTTGTTATAAAGGTAACCCTTCCATAACAAGGTTGCACACTATTTCAAACATGGTCAGTGGGGGCAGATAAACATTTTCAACATGTTGCATTGCAGTCAAATACCATGGCACAAATGGTGAAGGCGTTGCGAATGATTCTTGGAATGGAATCCTTTGGCTCTTTACCAAAGAAGTCTCTCAAAAGTTCACTGGATATTGAGATTGAGGATGATGCACCCAAAAGAAAACCATCACTGGAAGAGATAGATGCATTGGAGGTAACAAATGTCATTACTTATTTTTCGCAGCATTTATTGCTGAACTGAAATGAGAAGAGTACATATTTTCAGAAAATTATTTGGTGCATATAATGATGGATATGTAGCTGGACTTTAACTCGGCTGAAAACAGACTTGTCAGATATTTATGACAATTATTTTGGTGCAGGAAGTTCGACTTGCAATCGAGTACATCGTGATTCCAGGTGGAGAGGCTGTAGAGCTACTCCCCAGGAGATCAGACATCATCGCTAGGCAACTAGAGCTGGTGGAGAGTTACCAGCTTGCCGCCGAGAATTCTGGCACTGAGATGCACCCCAGGCTACAGATTCTCCCACAAAGGCTTACCAAAAAACAAATAGACAAACCATCCATTTCCCAACCAGTGATACAAACTGAAACAAACATAAAAACGTATCCAAGTGGAGGCAAAACAACAAGGACCAGCCGTCTGCCATATCTACCAGAGTAGATTGACATATTGGAGGCAATTCAACCCTAGGTTGATTATCTCATGTTCCAGGTTGTGTATATTGTGAATAATAATCAAAGCTGTATATTCTTATTCGTATCATATCTCAGCTATCATTTTTATGTACATGATAACAGCTCTCTTGTACATAAAAATTGATTAAAACAAACATTAGCGAACAGATCACTCATTTGATCTATTTTACATGTAACTACAAATATCCACACCAACAGGCCTCCGAGAAAGACAGATATGTTGATAGGCTGGCTGCCTTTGCTGATAATTTTATAAATTTGATTGACAAGACAACAGGGATTCTTAAAAGTAGTAGAGACACTCACCTCTGTCGGTGGAAATTTTTAAGGTTTCATCTCTTTGATATGCTTAGTATTAAAATCAAAGACTTCTGAAGTCGCCTCACACTACACTGCCACTACGTTGAGGTTGAGGTCACTAAGATGTCAAAGAACATCTGGCCATGACTGAGTGCATCTTCATATTGTGTAATGAAAAACCATCTTCTAATATTTTCTCTTTTTCATTCAGTTTAGAAATGTGGGATGGTGCGCCACACCACATGACATGCCTTGTTTTTCATTCGTTCTCTTTTTTTCATCCTTCATTTCTGGATCATGACTTTCAAAGCATTGTTCCGTCCTACTCGACGACATGATCAAGGATATGTACAAGTAATATTGAAGCATATGTGATGCGACTAGTATGCTTTCCATCAGTTAATGATGCCAGCAGGGCCATCAGTTGACCTAAACATAAACTAAAAAGAGATGATTTATTATGTAAAAGAGATGCCAGTGACAGCCTGTACATTTTTTCTTTACACACGCAATTGAGGAAATTAAATCCATCTGAAGCAAATGATCGATCCATAAGAGAAGATAAACAAAAGGAAGTAGGGAATAACCAATCATTACAAGAACTAAAAAACCAGGTATGGAATAATAGATTTAAAGATAGGATAGCAGGTTACCATATGCTTTGCTTGATACAAGCAGTTGTGCTTCGGATAGGGGCAATGTAATCTGCTTCTTTAATTTAGTATGTTTTTCCAAGCCAGCCACTGCTTATTTAAAACAGAAAGATGATTGTAGTAAGATGATGCATTACCTTACGTTACGTGCCTTGCACATTCTACTTACGACCTTTCCAACTCATTGTTCTTCCAGCATCTACTGATCTACTTCACACCACAACAAAGCGTAGTATCACTCGGAGCATGTTTAAATTCACATACCCAATATAGTATTTACGGGGTAGGATGCTTACCTCGAACATTGAAAAGATCTGTAACGAAAGCAAGGCATGACCTCATACCAAATCAGAAGCAAGTAAAGGGGATGAACCTTAATTAAGTATTCGTATCCTGACTTGCAACCAATCACAAGCTATACCAGAAGACATACAAGTAGCTAGTGTACCTGTCTTTCACCCCAAGTTAAGCCTCCTCTCATTCCCTGAGATACCATAAATATAAATACTTAAATAATCGTACAAAGTCTTTTTCAACAAATATCTTTAAGTTGTCATGTAAATATGACAAAGCTGCGCGATTCCTCAAAGAAAAAGGAAAGTTCAAGAGTGTTTCGTAACTTGTTATATTGGCTTCTTGTCACTCCAGCTTCCACAAAAACAAAGGGATCTCTTTGGACAAAAAATGCAAGACATCTGCAGAGAACAAGGGATATGATCACCTACTTGTTTCTTACTGAATCTTTGCATGTTTTGGAAGTTTCTTTACTGCTACTTTTTTTTTAATACGCGCTTCCTTCTTTTAGACTTACACTCTTACAGCCACCAAGACAAGTGTTTCGGTTGCTTGCTGGCCTGGTGCTGCTACAGATGGAGTGATGTAAACATGGTTGATTAAATGATTTGGAAAACTGCACTAAAAGATAAATTAAATAGCTTAAGATCATGTAAACAAAAATATTGTAACTTACATTATACAATCATGGAGAGGCCAGCTAGCTGGGTTGGCAAAGTGTGCGACGGAGAGTGCGAAGCGGGGATTCTCCCACTTTCCCTTATTATTTGATATTCTCCAGTCAGAATTAGATCAGAAACACCTTTGGCCTTTGCTTTGGCTTTGCTTCACTTGTGTTTTACTATTTTCGATTCTTTTTTTCTAAATATTCACCAATGCTGTATACTCTTTAGTTATGTATCTGTCAATCTCCTCGCTTTTTTGCCTTGTTCACCTGACAGCCTAGCTTGGCTTAGTCGACCCTCATCAACGCTATATATTAGCCTTCTTTCTTGCATACCCTCATATTTCTATTTCATTCTTTATTTTTTGCTTCCCCATTTCTTGGCTGTGGTGGTAGTTGACAATTCCATATATCATGGATTGCACTACTGCTAGTAACACCTCAGCCATGCTCAAACAGGATGACAACACCGACGAAAGAAACTGTAGTGGTAGAGTTGCCAATAATGATGGTGTTGAACAGCAGATCAACAAAGCTGTAACAAGCAGCAGCAACCCAAAACAACCAGGCCAAGACGAACAACAACCAATCCAGCAGCCATGTATAGGGATCATCACAACGAAGGTATTAAAAGGAAAAAGGACTAAAAGGCAGCGGCTCCATAGTTCTGAATCCTTCTCGCCGACTTATAATCATCAGGAGACAGATGATCTTATCCTTGCAGAAAATGAAGAGCAGCTGGATTTGGCAAATTGTTTGATCCTCCTAGCCCAAGGCCAGTCCAGGCCTTCTCCTCCTCCTGCTCTGTCATCAATTATTCGCAATGGATCTGGTATTTTTACAAAACTGAGCGGAAACAAGAGGAGCAGCAGTAGCCTTAACATGGAAGGCATCTATGAATGCAAGACTTGCAACAGAACATTCTCATCATTTCAAGCTCTGGGAGGTCACCGTGCAAGTCACAATAAGCTTAACATCTCCACCTCACATCAAAACTTGTTGATCAGCCCGGCCATTAATCCCAATACACCATCTCCACTTTCCCTGCAACTGGAAACATTAACTACGGCTGCTCCTTACTTCCACTTCGACATCATCAGCGATCATTGCTCAGAGCAACAACTTCAAATCTATCAACAAGATCCATGAATGCTCCATTTGCGGAGCTGAGTTCAGCTCAGGACAAGCCTTGGGTGGACACATGAGACGCCACAGAGGTCCTGTAATTCCTCAGAATTCCTCTGCACCCATTACAAACACAACCACTGCTAATACAACCCTCTCTTTGAGCAATGCCGTTGACGTAATATCTGCTGCTACTGCTGGTAAAGTCGAGCGGATCAGTAATAATAATGAATTTCTATCCCTTGATCTGAATCTACCCGCTTCCCCATCTCCTGAAGATACCAAGTATTCCTTGCCTCCCAAGCAGCAATCTACTGGATTGCTCTTCTCGACAACGCCGGCTTTGGTGGATTGCTTTTACTAAACACACAAACACACAAAAATACAAGGTTTTAGTATGTACATTCACATTATATTTATTTTATTGAGAAAATCCCAGATGAAAAGTGTTCTGGGGATCACACAATTCATATTCTTTTGTAATTTGGCTTCAACACACACAGCTAGCAATTGTTGTATCTAGTTATCATCACAAGCTCGATCTTACTGTAAATATCGAATACTAATACATATACAATCATTCATTTGTACATCATCTACAGCAATGAATACGCATCAATATTCTTTGCATATATATGAAGCAGACTTTCTAATACAACATCTGTTTCGAATTCACAGGGGAGTTAGACTAATCAAACGACATACAAGCTTCTAATCACTCAAACTTCGGTCTACTCCAGATCAATTTCAAGATCGAGTTTTAATAATCCTTATTCTCAGTTTCGCTATTGTTCACTCATTCATAATATCAATCTGATCAAACAAAATTACCCCCAAAACAAAAACATAGGACAACGTATGCTCAAGCTAGTTTTCAGAAAGTGTTGAGACAAGTTATCTTCCATATTCCAACCTAAACCAGCTGTTAGGATCTACCATGCTTTAAATAAGATTCAAAACTGAAGATAGGAACTTGTCCAACAGCTTTAAGTGCATCAGGGCTTATTCTATTTCAAATATTTTCCTTACATGTTGGTGCTCTAAGATCGTAGGTGCAGTGTGCACCGACAGATCGCAGCCACATTCTCAGCTCCTTGCCATTCTGAACATGTGAGCTTTCAGGTACTGGCATGATAGTCCTGGTTGAAAATAAAACGAGCTGAATGAGAGGAAACCAAGTTGGTCAAAATGTAAAGTAACCAAGAAGCATAAAACATTGAGTAATCTCCCGTATGCTATAAATTTTGTAATGAATATACATCACACAGTTACAGAGTGTGACCACAATTCCAGAGTGCCTGTAATTAAGTGGAAGTCAAGATATGTCATTAAAGTTTTTATTTTGCAGTTGTATAATGATTTGCTTCTTATGTCTAAAGCTTCAAATTTGCAATTCCTAGCTCTTCAAGGTTCACAGTCAATGCTAACTCTGCTGCCCTGTTTGGCGCTCGCTTCGTCGCAACTCGCAACATGGTGCAGAACATGCTGAGCTCAACTCTGCTAAGGAAATTCGTCCACGTCAGGAATGACGCCATGGATAAGTTCATCGAGAAGCTCAACATCCCAAACTATCAACCTACACTTTCTCATACCTAACACACCCCTACGACCTCAAATCGACGTCCGGCTTCCGACGTCAAAATCATAACACTCTGCTCCGAAAATCTCAACGGCGGAACAGACACAACCGCCAAAACGGTCGAGTGGGCCATCGCTGGACTAATCGAAAACCCTAACATCCAATCTCGACTTCACAACGAGATTAAAACAACAACCGGCAACGAAGAAGTCGACGAAAAAGGATGTCGAAAAAATGTCGTACCTGAACCCGGTGGTATAGCTTCTCCGGAAGCATCCGCTTACGTACTTTTCGTTGACAGCAGCACTTGAGTCAGCGAAGCTCGGCGGGTATGAAATTCCAAGTATTTGACCCGGAATTGTAATTTGGAGTTTTTCTTGCTTAGGATTTCGGAGATCGTCTATTGGCGACCCGAAAAGTTCGACCCGGATATGTTTTTGAAAGGCGCGGAGGAGACTGATATTACTAGGGTGTTCAAAAGGATCTAAAGTCAGAAGCCCACAAAAGCTCGATAGCACGGTTGGATAAAAGTTTGGTATAGTTCACAGGGGAAGTATCATGTGGAACCCCCCTTTCTATGGATTCATGGATCTCCCTTCATCATCGTTGATTGCATTTTTTGTGTGCACCAAATTGTGCCACGTGTTCGCATTTTTGAAATGCACATGACAACTGCACACGTGAGTTGCACATGCTCATTAATGCGCTGGCACAATCTGGAGCGTCCAAAATGCAAACAGTAAATGCAATCAACGGATGCAAAGAGGGATCCATGGATCCATGAAAAGGTGGGGGTTCCACATGATACTTTCCCATAGTTCATAAGCCGTCCTGATAAAAGTTCGAGCCCGATATAAAGGATAAAATTGATAACTATTGATTTATACTAATTGGACAATTGTACAAGTAGGTTTTTGTGATTTATATTTATTAGTCTTTACTGCACATTCCAATATGTGCCATTTATATTATAAATTATTTTAATATATAATAAGGTTAATATGAGACTTATTTAGAGTAATTATTGTTGTGTAGGAGTATTATAGGCATTAAAATGTGGCTTCATCTTGTAAGTTGTAATGCTAATAGCACACTTCCCTTTTTATGTATAGTAGAGATACTACTAGTATCAACGGATTGATAACCATCAATACTAGTATTACAAGTAGGTTTTTGTGATATCTTGTCAATCGTTGATTTATATTATTCAATAGTTGATATTGATAATCGTTAATTCTCAACCGTCGCATGTTTTTTATTAATTCTTTATCAAATTAATTAATAATTATTATAGATCCCAACTGCTAGATCAATCAATCAATTATTGATATGTTATTTCTATGTCTCACTTAAATCACATGTTCTTCATGAACCAAACCCTTGTTTTGATGCACACACAAAATTTGTGCCAAGTTATATATATATATATATATAGGAAATGTATCATGTGGATCCTCTCAATTTGGTGGACTCGTGGATCCCCTCTTGCACCCGTTGATTGCATGTTTTGGACGCACCAGATCGTGTCAACGCATTAATGAAGCATGTGACTTGCACATGTGCATTTATCGTGTGCACACGTGATGTGCACATGACTAATGCACATACGTGGCGCAATCTGGTGCGTCCAAAAAATACAATCAACGGATGCAAGAGGGGATCCACGAGTCCACCAAATCAGATGGATCCACAGGATACAACCTCTATATATATTCACAATATAATGAAGGAAATAAATATTTAAAAATTAAATAAGATATGATCTACGAAAGAATTAGGAGTAACTTTGAAATATGAAATTTGGTTTCAACCTGAAAAAGTCAGATTAATCAAATCGACGACAATTAAGTCTTTCTGTCTCATAAAACATAATATCCCTCTTAATCTTAACCTTATTTGCTATAATTGATATTTACTTTTTTGGGTTATGTTCATGTGAGACAAAAGGATTTGTGAAACGGTGAGACATGATCTTAAACGTTGATTTCAATAATCAAACTGTTGTCATTAATTCAATTTAATTAAAACAAGGGGCAAATGTGCGCAAAACACGAGGACGGTTGAGAAAAGTGATTTAAAATCTCATACGTTAGATGTACCAAAATAAATAGGTGATGGCTTACGATTTCATACATATAAAATTATTTCACTTGAACCTAATCCTTAATATTTACTTATTTATTTCCAATAGTTATACGCATCAAGTAATGAGCACCAAATATTATAGTATACTATAAACACATTTTTTTTAAAATTATAGTTTTAAAAAATATTAAAAAATCATACATATAGATATAATAAAATGACTTAACATTTAGAGTTTGTTATATTCATATTTTGAACCTTGTTAAAATTTAAATTGAATATTTAATCTTTTAATTGTATATTGTTGTCATAGTAAAATTCAACCGATGGACATTCCAAATAATATGAATTCGACATTATTATTCATAAATTGTATTGTTTGAATCCGACCCTAAGGTAACGGACTTGAGCTTTCATTGGGACAACATGCAGGTTGGGCCATACTTGTACCGAGCTGGGTTGTCGGGCTCTTAGCATATTTTCGGGCTTCTAGACCACGGGCATCCCTATAGTAGTCTATTTTTTATTACAAATTGTGTGGGTTACACATTTTTTCAATCAATTTCTATACATATTAATTTATTCAACCCATCCAATTCACGTTGTTATGAATTTTCAAGTCAATAACCTACGTCCTACTGAAACAACCGCTACTTTAAGCTCTATTGACTTTGTCACAGTCAGGATAGGACCAATCAATGCATCCGTACGGATGAAATCACGTCCACAAGAGGACCAATCACCAGACACCAAGCCTTCATCTCAATTCTCAAAGAAGCATCCAAGCCACTCAAACCATCCATCATCATATACATTTTTTGGTGTGGTCATCGGGTGTAGAACCCATGATCTTAATAAATTTATGAAGACTCGTCCTAGTGGTCCTATAGTGGCCTATTGATGAAAGCTTCTTCATATAAGTTTAAACTCCTAAGTTCGACACCTATGACTACACTTATATCGAAAAATTGTGATTGGAGAGATGTTTGATGCTGTGTTTGATGCTGCTTTGTGATTAGTTCAAGTGGAGCCTTGGTCGGGGAGGTTTTATACTTGTTGCTTTGTGATTGGTCAGATGTGTTGATTCTTGATTGATCATCAAGTGTAGGCCTTGAAGTTAAAAATGCGCTTGACGGAGACGTTGTTGAAATAGGTCACCGCAAGGCAATTCCAAAATGTTTAATAACGTAACAGTGAATCAAGTTCGTAGTTATGAGTGTATATAAATTGTATAACGAAATGTAAACCAACAGGAGGAATTGTAATCAAAAAATTATTAAGATACGTATACAAAGGCACTGACATTGACCCCTTCTATCTCGACCGGCCCAAACAATCCAAATCCGAGTCAATTAGACCTTATTATTTGCGGTCTATCATTATCATCTGACCTGACTCAATAAAATTATCAAACTCATGGGCTCATTCGTGATTAAAATTTCATTCTTTAATAAAATTAAAAATAATGAAAAATGCTTAATAATTGTAATATCAATATTTAACTGATACACTCTCTCCCAATATATTTATCTTATTTCTACAATATGTGTAGGGTATATAATAAAGGAATGAGACCAAAATATACGAATATTAGATAACTTGAATATTATATTTGGACATAAAAATACACAAACAAAAGAATGTATACTATAATTTTAACATTTATACCTATAGGGTAAAGTTCAAGAGAAACAAAGAGATCAGGTGAGACGGAATAACTTAATATCAACCGTTGGATTAGATTAATTTGCGGTTGAGATTAAAGTTAGTTTTTATATAATGAGCGGTTGGATTTGCAAAAAACCCTAGCGGTTGATATTAACGGTTATTTTTTTGAATCATTGAATTTTTAGTATTTAACGGTTGAGATCATGTCTCACTGTCTCATGATGACATTTTTTCAATTGTTTATTTCATTAATTGAACGGTTGACGATTAATGAGCAAAGCATATGGTGACTCATATTTATGAATAAATTTTTATTTATAGATTTTATTATTATATTTACCCTTTAGTTGGATTTTTGGATGTGCCACTAATTCAAATCTTCTTTTTATGTTTTTATCTAAAAATAAATTTTCTTACAAATTAAATTGTGAGTGGATAAATAAAGCAATATCTGAATTATTACAAGATTCATTTTATGGAAGAAATTATTAAATGTTTTGGTTTATTGTAATTTCAAATTTCAAATCCTAGCCTTGTTTTCATTAATTGCACAATGATACCTTATTTATTACACAGTATATGAGTGATCAGGATTTGAATCACTTATAATTCTTTAAAATTGTAACACATGGGTTAAATGTCGGAGACACACGTAACTTTTGTGAAACGGGAGGACATCATGTTAACCGTTGATTTGATTGATCTAGCGGTTGACATTAATATTGATTTGTAATTAAATTAGGTGGTTGAATTTGCAAAATGCAGGGTTGAGAGTGACGGTTATTAATATCAACTATTAGATTAATAGAATTCCACTGTCGAGATGATGTCCATTTTCCTCACAAAAATATGATTGCCCTTATTGAACTCATTCTTATAAGACATAATCATTATGGTTGTGAAAATACACATATTCTACTTTTTTAAACATTCCTACATAGCTCAAGTACTATACAAATCCAAACTTAACGAATTTGCACTCATGAGGGTTTGGACCACCGACCTTGAAAAAGAATGATAGTTGAGTACAAAATTTACATGTTTATTGCTAGGTTTCAATTAAAAGGGTCACGAACATCTATCACAACCGAAAAACATTGTTTAGTTAATAATTTTATTTTAGGTTTAGAAAAATATTATTTAGCTGATGCAATTGTTTATATCGAGTTATAAGAATGAATTACCATAATTTAAAATATTATTTCTATTTAAATTTCATATGTTCGATTGCTACAAATCAAATATTAAGTTATGTCTATATGGTTAGAAAAACTATCAAAAATGACAATTAACGAACACAAATAAAAAATAAAAAATTAGTTTCTCAATAATATTTGGATTACTTGATTTATGAATCTTTTTATATTTAATTAATGCAAATAATACCAGAAACACTCCACTGCTAACCTCTAAACCTTTACATTGTAAATGGATTCCATAAGTCATTTCTTTATCAATTTTACTTTTTAGGCTCTATGGCCATCTTCAATTATTAAGCATTGTTTGTACCCAAGTTGGACTGACTCGTCCCGACATATGCGACCAGTCCTTCACCTAACCTCCATGTTCCACCCCGTCTCAGACTTTTATGATTATTTAATAAAGTTTTTTTGTCTTCATCACTCACAATTAAACTTTATGATGTTCATAAATTAAGAATTAATATTCACCCACATTGTTTCTTGTTTTCCAATATCAAATATAATAGTAGCAAAATCTGATTACAAGCTGGTTAAGATTCAGACAATTGATGACACATATGCTGATATTAATACCAAATCAAAATGCTGATTCAGTGATGACTCAGGACCTTGTCTAGTCTTATTTTCATGCTCACCCACTCGACTATCCTTTCGAGACAACCATTGCTATTTTTGTTTGAACAGAAAATGACTAAAAATATCATGTCTAGACTGCAAATTGAAAAAAAACAGAATCGAAAAATATTTCATGCTCCCTTCTAGTTCACTGTTAATCATATCTTATTGTTGTAATGACGCATGTGATGAGGCAATCTGGTGTTTGCATTTTGTACGTAAATTTTACTTGACTTCTAGCAAAATACAAAGCCCAGTTTTTTTGGCATGTGGCATTAAAGGAAGAAAATCCGCATTTTTCTTTGTCAATTTTGATCTTAACTTCATATGGTAATGTCATTTTCATACCAATCAATGAAATATTTAGATACATGTCAAATTAATGTTTTTTGTTTGTTGCAGTTAAATACAAGCATTACTCATATGATTGAAGACAGCAAAAGATCAAATCAAAGAAAGTTGCAAAACTGGTTTTTTTCATAAGGTGTCTGTTTTCGATCATACTTGTGGCAGGATATGGAGCAAGATGAGCACACTGTCCCATTGCTGCTGAATAAAATCCAATACCATGAAGATTGTCCGGGATGTAAAGTGGAGAAACTCAAACAAACTCAAACTGGTCTACCTATCCGGGAGCTTGTTTCTATATGGATCGTAGTCTTGTGCACTGGTAATGATATTCATATGTATCAATCTCCGCCATTTCGCTGCTACAGATCTCGTCGTTTGTTACATTTTTAGTTGTTTGACTTATTCTAGTATTTTGTAATAATTTTGTGTATTAAAGTGTTTTTGTTTGCTTTCTGCAGCATTACCAATTTCATCTCTTTTTCCATTTCTGTATTTCATGGTGAGTTTGATAAATCGGTACTATTTTTTACATCTTGGTCATTTTTGAGGTTATATACAGTGGTTTGAGAAAATGTGATTCGCTGTGTAGATAAGAGATTTTCATATAGCCGAAACAGAAGAGGATATCGGGTATTATGCTGGATATGTTGGTGAGGAACATTTTGTTGTAATCTTGTAGATAACTAAAATGCTGAACAGAAAGTATTTTTTCTGATTTTTGAGACATTTTTC